>JAGDYQ010000217.1:1113308-1138567 GCA_021962125.1 Bulinus truncatus | reverse complement strand
ATGGGAATAAATGACGAGCCAGGACAAGAAATTAAAAAGGGAAAAAAAAAAGTATCGAGAAGCTTGGAGCAGGACAGAATATAAATAGGATAATTTAGAATAGGATAATTTACAATGGGATAGACTAGAACCGATAAGCTTAAAAATGGAATATATTAGAACAGGTTAGCTTACAATGAGATATGTTTGACTGAAATAGCTGATAATGTTGATACGAAGTATTGATAAACGTGTTATCGAATAACAGTACATTCTTGACAGTATCATCCCGTGCTCCACCACCCCCACCCCACCCCCAGGTCAATCTAGTGGGGCTGTTCCTTTTGTCGGCCGCCCACCACAAAAAGTAGGAAATCTAAATAGTTCATTAGCTCCACATGTGGGGCTGGGGCAGTCACATGTGGTTATGAGGGCCTTGGGTTAAATCAAATATAGCGTGTGCGTGTGTGTTTGCGTGTGCGTGTTTGTGTGTGTGTGTGTGTGTGTTTGTATGTGTGCAAAGCCGCCATGGAAAATTATACAAGGTTTTGCAAGCAGACGTGACTATTTAAGCAAATCATTTTTTTTTTTTTTTTTGAGAATTCATTCACATAATAGATTAAAGTAAAAAAAGAAAATGAAATATATCGAAAATATGCTTTTCCCCGTTCCCGGTTTAACAAAATTTCAGGAATTCCCTCCCACCCCTCCCCTCTTTCCCTAAGATAAACCTTTCCTCCCTCTCAACCTCTAGATGAAAAAAAAAATTACAGTTTTTAAAGACAAAATATGTTATTTTTTTTTTAATTTGCATTATACTGTAAACAACAACAATCCCTACCCCCCCCTATACCCATCCCCATCCCACATCCACAGAATGTAAACTATGCAGTAATCGTATACCTCGTATTTTTAATCACCGTTTCCAACTGCCGCCATTTCTTTTTTTTTTTTTAATTTATCTCTAACAATTTACTGTGGTACAATAATAGATCCTGGCGTAACGAGAATCTCCTGATAAACTTAATCGGAAAAATTTCTGAAAAAGAATGTAGTCTAAATTTCCCTCTTGCCTGACAGTGCCCAACCTAGGAATTTGGGGGGCCCGGGAGGACATGGCTTTTTATGGGGGTCCTGCATTTTTGACATTCAGCACCATGACATGAGATAATGTAATTAACATAAAATGTAAAAAAATATTTTTCGGACCCCTTTCAAGCTGGTGCCCGGGGGCACTTTCGAATTCGGACACCCCCTTCCTCCCACCTTAGGTACGCCTCTTTTGCCCAAACAACGTTTTGTTAATCAATCTTTCATTTAGTATTTAATGTAGTATTTATTTAAATGGACGAATATGTTTTAGAATGCATTTTTTAATCTGGTATTATACCATATGTTGCCAATATTTCTTTGTAATACAGCTGCTATTGTACATCAATGTTTTGGTACTACTCTATGTTATAGCTTACAAAAGCAAGACCCCCGCGCCGACCTTAATGCGTTTATTACTAAGTGAACTAAGTTTATAGGTGGCAGAGCAGTCGAGATCGCCTGACTGTCTACCTGAGAGTCCCGGGTTCGAACCTCGGAGAGAACATAGGGAATTTTTTTCCAGTTGAAATTTGGTGTACCTGACATGAGTTTCTGAAAAAAGGGCGGCAGGGCTTTGTGCTAACCACACAATCCTTTCATCTGCCATTGGTAACAGAAATTAAATGAATTCTATACTCTATCTGCCCCTATAATCTATAAGGCTAAGGGAGCCATTACTTTTTTTTTTTATTATTTATCTGTGTTTTTAAAGTACAATGTATTTGTAAAGATTATCAAAAAATTGCTACAAGTTACAAATAACTTTACTACATTTACCTGTCTATCTATCTATCTATCTATCTATCTATCTATCTATCTATCTATCTATCTATCTATCTATCTATCTATCTATCTATCTATCTATCTATCTATCTATCTATCTATCTATCTATCTATCTATCTATCTATCTATCTATCTATCTATCTATCTATCAGTTTGTCTGTCTATCTATCTATCTAATATATCTATCTATCTATCTATCTATCTAATGTATCTATCAATCTATCTATCTAATCTATCTATCTATCTATCTATTTATCTGTAAGTTTGTCTATCTATCTATCTATATATCTATCTATATATCTATCTATCTATCTTTCTATCTATCTATCATTCTATCTATCTATCTATATATCGTTCTAATCTATCTATCTATCTTTATATCTATCTATCTTTATATCTATCTATCTATCTATCTATCTAATCTATCTATCTATCTATCTGTCACTCTGTCTATTTATCTTATATTCTCTATCAATATAATGACAAAAAGCCTACCCAAACAGCCACGGGTAAAAATTTCGTTTAGTGAAAAATTTCTGAAAATGTAATCGTCAAAGTGTAAACTGGAAACATTCAATCTAAGGGGCAACATATTGACAGACACAACTATATTTTTACTCACCATGTAGAGTTTCATATGAATGTTGGTCATGTACTCAGGTGTATAGATAACCAACCATATAGAAATAACAAATACAAAATAGAATTATTTTTTGTTGTTGTTGTCAAAGAAAGTGTGTAAAGTCCGAATAATAATAATAATAATAATAAACTGTTGTTATCGTTGTGTTGAACCCGCAGGAAATGAAATTGCAACTGCATTGCGTCTGTACCATCACACTACTACCCTAGAACTAACCCCTCCCCACCCCCCAACCCCTTTTTCACGTCCACCATAACTCTTAGGGTAGCAGCCACTCCATACCTAGTACCAACCCCACCCCTCACTCATCCACCCATCACTCCCCCCGCCCCTCAACACCGGTTATCCTTCACTATTTTTTTCTTCCCTCTCACTATCAAGCATTGCGGCCCTCTCACTCTCGTTATTACAATTTTTTTCTTTTTTTTTACTTAATTAGCCCGCCGCCCTTCTACCCCAAGCCCCCCTCCTTTCCACCTTTCTCACTTTCTCCCATTCCGTCGCCTCTCACTTTGCGCCCCACTCTATCCCCACTCCCACCCGCCCCGCTACATTATACAGCACCTTTCGCATACCACTCTTCACCCTTCCTTTCTCTACATCTCATATGCCCGCAGTAACAGCAAAACTCGGTAACTCTGTCCCTATACTCACAACTCGCTTCTCTCCCTTGAATCCACCGTTTCAGCGGGCAGGAGTTATCTTAGCTCGGGATGGCGAGTTTTTTGAAGGGAATCTATAACACAAAAAAAAATGAGAGTGCGCAAATTGAAGGAAGGACAGCGCGCGAATATTGTGTGAAGTGACCAGCGTCTCTTATAAAGTGCAATTTTGTGACGTAACAGTTGCCGAAAAAAAAAAAAGAGAGCTTGTCGCAGCAATGAACAGGATCGGTTTTCACGATACCACTCACTGTTTAAATTAGGAGTAGACACACCATGCGATCAATGCCCGGTACAATCTTATGTTTATATATATATATATATATATATATATATATATATATATATGTATATGTATTTATATAGTATATACAGTCGATTCCGCTTAATTGGGACACATCGGGACAGAGGCTTTTTGTCCCAATTAAGCGGCTGTCCCAATTAAACATACAAATTTACCATTGGCTTCTTGGTTTGGTTTCTTTGAGATTTGTCCCAATTAAGTGGCTGTCCCAACTAAGCGGTGTCCCAATTAAGCGGAATCCACTGTATATATATATATATATATTAGTAGAAAACCATAATATAGAGAATTGCCACATTGTCAATGTATCAAGAATTAGTGAAAATATAGTCTACACAATATGAAAATCTGTCACACTTAGAGAAGCATTACGGTCAACCTAAAGTAGTGAATTGATTTTTTAGTATTATATGACTAGTTTTCCTACTATTGTGTGCAGGGCAATACCCTGATAAAGAAAATATATATTTCTTCCAATTAATTTTTGAGAAAAAAAATTTTTTGATGAATTTTGGTCAAAAACATTTAAAAAATGACCAGATTGTGCACAAGATTTCTTAAAGCCCATTTGAAGAAACACTATGAAAATTAGCCAATGTGTTCTACATCTCCAGTTTAAAAAAGTAGACTACAAACAATATTATAGCTATTATATTAATAAACATATCCGGATCACATAAGCCAAAAGCAACAAGCTAGGTAGTATCAAACTCATCATCACTGTTCTGGTTGAGTTGTACATTTGCCACATTTCTAATTCATCTCTGTGCTGGTTGGGTTGAGTTGTACTTTTGTCACATTTCTAATTCATCTCTGTGCTGGTTGGGTTGAGTTGTACCTTTGCAACATTTCTAGTTCATCTCTGTGCTGGTTGGGTTGAGTTGTACCTTTGCCACATTTCTAATTACCGTTCATTTGAAGAGATGACGACTTATAGTGCTCGGCTCTTGTACTTCATAGTGCTGTGTCTGTGTACTTCTAATTAACTTCATCTTTCATGACCAGAAACAGATGCGCCACGTTTACCAACACAAGCAAACAATCTATCTATCTATCTATCTATCTATCTATCTATCTATCTATCTATCTATCTATCTATCTATCTATCTATCTATCTATCTATCTATCTATCTATCTATCTATCTATCTATCTATCTATCTATCTATCTATCTATCTAACTATCTATCTATCTATATATCTATCTATCTATCAATATGTCTATCTAATTATCTATCTATCTATCTATCTATCTATCTAATTATCTATCTATCTATCTAATTATCTATCTATCTAATTATCTATCTATTTAACTATGCATCTTTTTTTGTCATTCATTCAAATATTTTACTACAATTATGGTTTCCCATCTTGGTTCAAATATCAACTAATTAATTTATTGATATTTTAACAGCTTTATATAAATGACATATGTAGTCCAGTATATTGCATTTACACACAATTTTAACTGAATATAATTGAATTTTGTGTAAAAGGATAGTGTGTTTGTATGTGCTTGTGTGTGTATGTGTGTATATGGCGTGTGTATGTGTTTGTGTGAGGTGAGACGACGATCATATCAGCTCGTATCTAATGTCACGACCTAATTAACCAGATAATTGGTTGCCCATGGTTACAAGTCGGACTGACGGGTGAAAGCACTCGACAGTGAAGATGTTTAATTTATCACATGTACTTTTAGGCCCCCAGATCACTGGGTGGGCGAGCATTTAGAATCGTGAGCTACAATGGGCTATTTAATGGACCAAGAGTAGATAAGTGCGCGTGCATATATAATAATATATAATATATAACATATAATATATATATATATTTATATATATATATATTTATATATATATATATATATATATATATTTATATATATATAAATATATATATATATATATATATATATATATATATGAGACGCTACTAAGGGAACAATCCATTAGTTCTTTGTTTTCGTCGACGATAACTAAAACTAAAACTTCTTTAGTTAACGAAAATGTTGACTTTTCGTCAACGATAACTAATAACTAAAACTAAAAATTATCAGCAAGACTAAAACTAGACGAAAAACTAAATCAGTGAGACAAAAGACTGAATAAAAACTGAAACCTAAACTCCCCAACGAAATTAAAAACTTCAAATCCCCATGTTATCGTCTTTTTTCCGGTATAATGTTGACACATGAAAGAAAGAACAACAAAGATAAAAAAAGAAAAATGACAGCTTGACGATATAAATTTTGGCTTTGAAAGTTTGAAAATTTAGCCATGCCGGTTAGCAGATCAAAGAGGTGTCGTTTTACAAGATACAGTCGATTCTTGCTGAATTGGGACACATCGGGACCGAGGCTTTTGTCCCATTATTAAGCGGCTGTCCCAGTCTTAAACAACCACCAAAATTTACTATTGGCTTCTTGGTTTGGTTTCTTTGAGACTATGTCCCACATAAGCGGTGTCCCAATAGAGCGGAATCCACTGTATTTTTTTAAATTTGTTGATGTTCAAGTATTTTTATTCAGTATTACCCTTCGTTTTTAACCACCCAAATTGTATTGTTTGTTGAACTCGGCATATGTATTTAATAATATAATATGTGTTAATTATACCTGATATTGCTGTATTACAAAGTTTTCAATTTTAATTCAAAACATACCAGTTTTAGAATTTAATACCATTCAATTAATTATTTTTAATGAAATGTAGTAAATACTAAAAAAATGAATTAATAAATAAAAACAATTTATAAATATAAATAAGCACAAATGAATTAACAACTCAACAAACATACACAGAATATTACAGCAAGGTATATAATTTATCACCATATAACCTATAAACACTAACAGTATATACATTTATATATATATATATATATATATATATATATATATATACTATCATGTGTGTGGGTGTGTTGTGTTGTGTGTATAACTGACAGATGGGATAAAAAATTAAGTTTTCTTTTCTGTCCATTCATTAAAACATTGAACAAATAGTTGACAGAAAGAAAGTAAAATGCAGTGAAAGAATCAAAGAATAACTTTTATAGACAAACTCGTATGCACAAAGAGTCTTCTAAAAGAAGATTAAAGCTAAATTTTTTCTTCAACTCGCTACCGACCGTGGTGTATTGATGGGGAGGTGGCTGTCGTTAATATTGGTAGAGTTGATGGCTGCTAGTAGGGATTGAATTTATGTAGATGACAATGTATTATAAAAATCGCTATTGTATTTTTTTTTGCATAATCATGTGGCACTAGTAAAGTATCGGTTATAGAAGTTATCGAAATTTTTTGTTTAAATTGTATCGGCGATACACAAATCAATACTTGGATACAAAAAGGATCGGCAACGACAGCAACCAATAATAAAAAGTATCGCCGATACTGTATTGGCCAATACCGATAACTTCGATACTAACAACCCCTGAATTTAAGTCATCAAAATAATAGAATTACCTTCACTCTTCAAGTAAACTGTTGTTTACTTAGTTTAGTTATTTCAGAGTTCTAGGTCTTTAGTATAAACACGTTTGTTGGTACATTTTGACTTACGTTTTCAAGTTTCTTATTGTTATTACGTTTTTTAGTTGTTTTTTTGTACATGCACTGCAAGTCTGCTGTCTACAACATAGTCAAAAATTTAGATATGGTATTGGCACATAACACAATGTGATAGTGTGACTTATAATGTGACAATCGAAGTGAAATGACTCAGTTTCAGTACACTGAGCTCAATGTCATCTCTGTGACTACTATTATTTATTTAGCTTCAATCTGTTTCAACAATTGGTCATGAACAATGATGTAATTTGTAATTGGTGTTTACAAGACTAAAACTAAATGTGAAACTAAAATGAATAAGACGAAAACTAAAACTCTGGTGTTTTAGTCGACGAAAACTAAAACGAAAACTAAAATTGGGCCTAAAACTAAAACTAGACTAAAACTAAAATTATTACAGAAAAAACGAAATAAAAACTGAAACTAAAATAGGACCTGGGACTAAAACAACACTACAATCCATATTGAGCGCGGGCTGGATCAGCCCCCGTACAGGCCGTGCTTTGCCCCTAAGGCCGCCATGTACACATGTGTTCACTAGTGGACACATGTAGATAATGAAGTTAGTTTTTACAAGCGATCCAGTAATAGTTCTGCCTCTATAAATTTTGTTATAGTTTTATAAGTAGCTCTAAATGTTTCCTTTTTTTCCTTCTCCCCTCTTAAGAAATGCAACGAAGAATGTTCCCTCATTTCAGCGGTTCTAAATTATTATTATTTGTTTGCACATTCATTTCCCCCAGACAGATTATATAAACTCATCTCTACCCAAATTGGTCAATTTGCGTTGATTATTTTTCTTTTAATGAAATGGTATTGAAACTAATTATGCCCTGATACATTTACTTGAAGCCCCTGATACATATACTTGAAGACCCTGATACATTTACTTGAAGCCCCTGATACATTTACTTGAAGCCCCTGATACATTTACTTGAAGACCCTGATACATTTACTTGAAGCCCCTGATACATTTACTTGAAGCCCCTGATACATTTACTTGAAGCCCCTGATACATTTACTTGAAGCCCCTGATACATTTACTTGAAGCCCCTGATACATTTACTTAAAGCCCCTGATACATTTACTTGAAGACCCTGATACATTTACTTCTGAAGCCCCTGATACATTTACTTGAAACCCCTGATACATTTACTTGAAGACCCTGATACATTTACTTGAAGCCCCCTGATACATTTTACTTGAAGCCCCTGATTCATTTACTTGAAGCCCCTGATACATTTACTTGAAGCCCCTGACATTTACTTGAAGACTCTGATACATTTACTTGAAGACCCTGATACATTTACTTGAAGCCCCTGATACATTTACTTGAAGACCCTGATACATTTACTTGAAGACCCTGATACATTTACTTGAAGCCCCTGATACATTTACTTGAAGCCCCTGATACATTTACTTGAAGCCCCTGATACATTTACTTGAAGACCCCGATACATTTACTTGAAGCCCCTGATACATTTATTTGAAGCCCCGATACATTTACTTGAAGCCCCTGATACATTTACTTGAAGCCCCTGATACATTTACTTAAAGCCCTGATACATTTACTTGAAGCCCCTGATACATTTACTTGAAGCCCCTGATACATTTAAGTACTTTAAAGCCCTGATACATTTTACTTGAAGACACCTGATACCTCTGAGTAACACTACAAGCTGAACCTCTGACCCTAAGAGAATCAGCGTCATTAGCAACGTGGCAGTAGCCATCGGCAACAGATGTGTGCTAATCTTTCGATACCTTGCGTTTATTT
Organism: Bulinus truncatus; assembly: GCA_021962125.1. Taxonomy (NCBI): domain Eukaryota; kingdom Metazoa; phylum Mollusca; class Gastropoda; family Planorbidae; genus Bulinus; species Bulinus truncatus. The sequence goes on along the minus strand of JAGDYQ010000217.1, from coordinate 1,129,754 downwards.
TATTGTATTTTTCTTTCTAATTTAACGAAGAGAATTAAAATAGAGAAAAAAAAATACTAATCTTTCAAAGTTACTGTTGGTATTTCTCGGCTTACCGACCGGACATTTTTTTTTTCTTTTTGTACGGATCACGAGAAGAGAAAAGTTTTTGGTTATAGGAGATATTAACTGAATTAGTCTTCACAAGTCAAGTAGTGAGCAGGGCGAAAAAAATGGTGCTGACATATTTAGGCCAGTGTTTGTAGATAATTAAAAGCAAAGGTTGAAGAGCGAGCAGCGATTATTAGTCGAGGCAAAGGCATGCGTATGATAAAGGATGACTTAACGGAGTCTGCTTGTGTGTGTGTGTATATGGGTGGGTGTGTGTGTGTGGGTGTAAAGTGAAGGGTGGTGTGATGATGGAAGGGTGAGGGGCGAGGGTCGAGGGGTGGGTGGGAGGGGGAGGGGGAGGGGGAGGAGGCCGACGCACGTGCTGAAGGTGTGAGTTATATTTACGAATGTACGGTCGGTTGCATTGTGCATGTTAGTTGTAAAGAAAAACGTAATTAATGTATTTTGAGGGCGGGAGGGGGGGTTGGGTGGGGAGGGGGGAATGGGGAGTAATTGATACTAGTACAGTGACATTCAAGAGAGAGCCTAACGTTAATGTGCTGGGACAACAACAAGCTGTGGTTGAAATTTGTAACGTTTTGATACTGAAATTAAAGTGATGGGTTTGAGTTAGCGTGTGTGTAGTTATGTGTCTGGTGTGTTTGTGAGTGTGTGTGGTTACGTGTCTGGTGTGTTTGTGGTTGTATGTGGTTATGTGTCTGGTGTGTTTTTGGTTGTGTGTGGTTATGTGTCTGGTGTGTTTGGGTGTGCGTGTAATTTATGTGTCTGTTGTGTTTGTGAGTGTGTATGTGTTATGCAACATACACACGCCTAAACGGACATCCTGATTGCCCTGTAATTACTAATATGATCGGAAAGACTAGGGGTTGCTCAAAGTTGAGCCGCATGTTACATTGTAAATTTGACCGTCGGGCCGGGCCCTAGACAGACGGATGGAGTGTCGACTCGACCTAATAAAAACTTCGAGCAGATAGTGTTTCTAGCCAAAAATAAAGTCTTCTTGATGATAATCTTTCTCAGAGCATCAGCATGTATAACAGAGAGTCGGTCTAACCAGAGGCGTACCTAAGGTGGGGGAGGGGGTCCGAATTCGAAAATCTCCCCGGGCCCCAGCTTAAGGGGGGGCCAAAATATTTTTTGCATTAAATATTAAGTATATTATCTCATGGCATGGTGTCGAATGTCAAAATGCAGGGGCACTCAAAGAGACCAAGCCCCCCCCCCTGGCCTCCAAATCCCTAGGTTCGGCACTGGGTCTAACTCTTAGTCTTTAAGAAGGTAGTATGTCTAAAAGATTGACTAATAGATAGTTTTTGTAGCGGTCATAATTCTAAGACATAACTTGTCCGCTTTATGATGGGGTCCTTTTGGAATCTGAAAATATCCCAATGAATATACGCCAACCATTACATTCGTAGGAATAATGATTATATCTGCACATGCGCAATAGCTTGTGTTCTAAAAGATATTTTTTTCATAATTTCTATCAAAAGAGAACGCTGTGTACAACATACTCAGGGGGCCCCGATGATAAGGCCGCCAGGTGAATGACCAGCTCGTCCAAGCTCCATTAAGTGACCTATATATTTACGTATTATTGGTTTTATTGTGGTATATTTATGTTACCTGTTAAAAAATTTTGCATTTTTTGAATAACGAGTGGAGAAGTAGATCCAATTCAGAATTGTACGAACTATACGAAGAACCAAAATATAACAGCTGAAATCAAAATGAATAGATTGAGGTGGGTAGGGCACATAGATAAAAATGGAAAACAACAGAGGACCAAAAGCAATATATAAGGCAACACCCAATGAGAAAAGGCCTAAAGGCAGACCAAGAAGCATATGGTTGGAGGAGGTGGAGAAAGACCTTAAAGCCATAGGAGTGAGAGAATGGAGGACAAAGACCATGGGTCTGGAAAAAGTGGAGAAGAGTAGGATGGCAGGCCAAGGTCCTAAATGGGCTGTAGAGCTAAAGGAAGATGAAAAAGAATATTTTTTGAAGATGCGGTTATTAAAAAAAACAAAAAAATAAAAAACTGTCTCCATCTTGCTCCCCCCTTTCACATCCAACTTGCCCATGATGTGACCTTTGACCCTTGGCCAAGATGATTTCAACGTTCTGACACAAACTCGACCCCACAATTCCGCCATCAGCTCGACGTAAATTGTGTCTCAGACGAACTGACAACATAACCTTTGACCTCCAGACGACATGAAGAATTAAAGATTGGGAAAACAAAACAATAACAAACAAACACGAGTAACTAGAAATTGATTCCTGCGACGGCCATCTTGATTTTTTTAAACCTACTATTTACACCGGATACTAATACTGTTGATATTTTTCTTTGTAAGACTGTCTGGCGTTATTACCAATAAAGAAACTTACCATAAACACAAAACTAAAAAGCTATCTTACAAGAGTACACAATTTTATAACTGGCCATTTTACGTCATGTCATATACGGAACTATTGATATGATTCTTTTATTTTTACAAAGTTTAAGTTAAGGGGAGGCTCAAGCTACGGCCCGCGTGCCAAGTAAATCCCGTCAGGCTGTTTCATCCGGCCTGCGCCAGTTCACATAAGTGATGTAAGACATTTAAATAATAGTATTTCATATAAACTTTCCATCTATCTGCTCTTGGTCCAGCCGTTCTGTAAAATTTGGGAACCCCTTGTGGCCCGCGGTTCAAAAAAGATACCGACCCCCGTTCAATCCAGTGATTTTGGTGATACAGGGATTCAGACCGATTCCAATACATACAAATGTGGGATTATCGTAAGGCAATGAAACAAAGCATGAAACAAATAAAATACAAAAAGCTGATTAGAAGTGCTGTTAAACCTATGCTCATGACTTTGAAACCTAATTTCATGACTGTTAAACCTTTTCTCAAGAGTGTTAAACCTAATCTCACGGATTTAAAGATTATCATAATCCTTTTGAAACGTTTTTTTTTCAGAAAATGTTGTGTTTTTATTAATTATTCAATCATTGCATAATGTTAAAATATTCAAGTTTGCATAAACATTTAAAAAAATCATTTAAAAAAATCGTTCAAAATACAGGCTAAGCAAATAGATTATTATATAATGTTATGTTCTCTTAGTCTAAACAAAAGATAGATTCCAAAAACAAAAATTAAAAAAAAAAATAACATTTTGTCTTAATTTTTTTTTTATCTTTCATTTGAAACAACTTTTTGTGTGACATCAAATTACCCTGCAAAGTTGATAAGCCTTCATCAATTTCCGAGGATGTTGAAAATTGTAAATGTAAAAAAAAATTGTGAGAGGGAAATAACTCTTTCATGACGCACTCTTAAAACATTTTATATCGTACATCTAATATAAATCATTAATGTATTTTCTTTAGACAATGTTGTCTCATTTCATTTTTTCCCCATTTCCAATGTTGGAATCGTTCCAATGTAGGACGAACCATTAGTTGCTCTCGCGTGACATCATGACCCAACAATCAGACAAACTACGTCATTTTTAGCGTCAGCCATGTTTTTTTTAACTTTCGCTTTGTTTTTTTTTGTTTTTTCATTCCGTTTGCACTGAAACCTTTATCAGCAATTTTTATGTCACGCCATTCAAATTTATCACTTTTAAATAAATTTAGTGTAAACTTATGAAAACAAAAGATACACATTTAAAAATAAAATTATTCCCAATACAGTCTTTTACTTTATTATTATATTATTCTGAACCGAAGTCGTTTTAATTTGAACTGTCGAAAAATTGTGAAAAGTAATTCTGTTTTGTTTTTGTTAGCGACTTCGCGTGGACAGAGTTGTTCCAATGATGTCATGCGACGAGGTCATATCTATGTAGCGTGTCAGGTAGTTGTGTATCCAGGGAACGTGTAATTTGAGTGAAAGGATGGGGCAGGGGTGGGGGGGGGGATATGGTTAAAGAGAGTGGGTACAGGAATAAACAAACCGTTATCTGCAAAAGATTGTGTGTGTTTGTATGTTTATGTGTGTGTGTGTGTGTTTGTATGTGTGTGTATGTGTGTGTACGTGTGTGTGTGTATATGTTTGATGTTTGTTTGTGTATGTGTGAGTGTTTGTATGTGTATATGTTTGTATGTGTGTGTGTGTGTTTGTATGTGTATATGTTTGTATGTGTGTGTAGGTGTGTGTATATATGTTTGATGTTTGTGTTTGTATGTGTGTGTGTATGTTTGTATGTGTGTGTGTGTGTGTGTGTTTGTATGTGTGTGTGTGTATTTTTTATGTATGTGTGTGTGTGTGAAATTTTTTTTGGCCAGGCCCCTAGGATTGAAAATAAATTACTTAAGTTGTGTGTTGGGGGGGGTAAAGAAGGCACCTGTTTAAATATGATCATGGTGAGCCCAATTGTTTCTAAATGTGACCTCCTAATAACCCAATGCCTAGGGCCCTTAAAAACACCAGATAGTCACTGTCTGCGCGATCATGATATTTATCCTTCCCCCCCCTTCCTTCCCGGGGGTCAATATTACATCCTTACAAGACCCCCCCTCCCACCTCACTCACCCCACCCCCCGATTGTGTGGACAATGAGTATGACCTACTTAACCGCCACACAGAAAACTTGCTCACGTTTAAAAATATGTGTCAAGCTGCAGGAGGAATGGTTCAATCCGTCTCAATAGCAGACGTCACAGAACATATATTTATGACCTATCCCTGAAGCCGAAATTATAAAGAAAAGAAAATACAGAGCCGCTTGACATTCCCCCCTGCCCCCCCCACCCCCAACTGAAGCAATGATCCCCTCCCCTCCATCCCCTCCATCCCAAAACACCCTTCCCACACCACATCAAGTTCTCCAATCTCCTCGCTCTAGAAAACGTGCCGTGATTGATGCTGCAATGACCCCCCCCCCCATCCGAACCCCCCCACACCCCCCCTCCAGTATGATGAGGTAAATTAAGGGGATCGATACAAGAGAAGATAATTACTAGCATTCACTGGACACCTTAATGCAAAAAATGACCAAGCCTGATTTCTCGATTTTTTTTTATGCGTCCCAACCCCCCCTCCGCACCCTACTCCACTCACCAATCCCCCCCCCACCCTCCCCCTCAACCCCACCCTTCTCTCTTCCAGATTCAAATTTGTTCTGTCCCTAAACCCCGGGAATCTATCCCAGCATTCTACCATCAAAATCACTCTCTTCCTGATGAATGGTTCTTCTTTCCTTTATATTTTTTCCCCCTTCTTTCCACTTGTATCACTTCGTGTCAAAACATATATATGTGGTATTTGATTAAACCGGCGATCCTCATACAAGGGGTGCGTCCCCCATTCAAAATGAATAAAGGTGAAGGATTCACTCAACCCATTCCTTGCACGATTCACACAGTGTCCGGTTTAATTAATCCGGTCTTTTTGAATTGCTGTGTAAAAAAAACAAAAAAAAAAACAAAAAAAACCAGCCAAAATAACTTAAGTCTTCTGTGTTGTAAACCTAAAGTCATTATATTGTATGATGTACTAGTAATTGTAATGAAATAAATGAGTTAATTGTATGATGTTTATAGCAACGAGTCATCCTCCTATTGGTTCTTCCATTTCTGACGCGTTGGCTATAATTACAATCATGGCCGGCCTTACGAATTGCGGGGCCCAATTTAACTTATGCTTGCGAGGCCGCTCTTCTAATTTTTTTTTTACAATTAAAGCTATTACTATTAATGCTAAATGTCAATTGCGAGGCCTCTGTCAGGCGCGGGGCCCAATAGAGTGCAATCGCTCAAATCAGCCTAAAGCTGCCCCTGGTTACGGTCATTATAAGGATGAGATGGTTCATCACTTGATCTCATTTCCACCACAGAAGAGACGGTTGATTTTACTTTCACGAGTTATCCATGGGAAGGGAGATAAGTAAACAGCGGCGTGTGATCAATATTTTTGCCAATAAGGTGTAGGCTACTCTTGGATCGTATATGTAATCATCATTTAGTTCATATGTCCCTTCATACATCTCCACAATACTATTACGTCAATAGCCAATAACAACACAAAAGGATGAACATGATGAATTGAACATTCCTTCAGAAGAACAGCAGCGTCTCATTGAAATTTCTAAAACGTAAAAAATAGTGTTAAGAAAAAATAAATCAGTTTGATATTAGCAAATATAAACACACAAAATAAAAATTAGAAATCTCAATCACGATTTGACTAAAACAATCAAAAAAGTATTAACTAAGAAAAAATGAATCCCAAAACAAACAAAAATTTTTTTTAACTGCGCTCAATTTAAGGTTTGGCAGTGACGACCAGTGACAGTGACGACCAGTGACAGTAACGACCAGTGACAGTGACGACCAGTGACAGTGACGACCAGTGACAGTGACGACCAGTGACAGTGACAACTAGTGACAGTGACAACCAGTGACAGTGACGACCAGTGACAGTGACAACCAGTGACAGTGACAACCAGTGACAGTTTGAATGCTGACGTTTGAGAGGACTTTAAGGGGGTCGTAGTTGTTGAGCCAATTGTTCCTTGAACTTGTGTTTTGGCATTATCTCATTGTTACGATCCCAGCCCCCCCTCTCCTCTCTCATATCACAGCTAACCCCCGTATTATGTTCCCCTCATCCCCACCCCCTCCAGATCTGTGGTCAGCAGAGCGCGACCAGACCAAAGCTACCAGGCGCTCGGGAGCTGGACGAGAGCTGGACGAAGGTACGACTTCGCACCTTTGGCCACTGGCCAAGATCAAAGCCCTACCGTACTCAGAGAAAACCCCTGAGTCAGGCTTTGATGTCGGAAACGCCCCTCCGCCACTATTCCCTTCCCACGACACTCGGGGGCGAGCAGTTGATCGAGGCAGAAGTTTTAAGTTAGTTTGCAGTTAGTGTTAGATCGGAGTTTTGACAGAGAGTCAGTTTCGCAGATTCAGTGATTGAAATAGATGGAATTTTACTAAAAGTGCAGTCACGAGTAGCTAAAATAAAGTTCAACTTGGTTTCTATTGCACATCAACAAGTGTTTGAGTTTTATCTGTTTATATGACTGTGTGTTTGAAAATCCATAAACATTTATAGGATTATAGAGAAAGAACCCGTAACTCTCATTGACTGTTGTGGTACATTAAATCTCTTTATTTATGTACGTAAGTGGTGTTTTTTTGTATCATTGAGTTAGTTCATCGTGCTTTAGTGAATTCCTCAAAGCAACATAACAATATATATATATATATATATATATATATATATATATACATGGGCGTATTCATGGGGGGGGGGCCTTTGGAAAAAATGTCAGATAAGAGGAGGGCATTTGCTCCCCCCCCTTACATTTAAAAATAATGTCATAAAGCTGTTATTTGCCCCCCCCCCCTGGAAAATTTTTGCCCCCCCCCCCTGGAAAAATTCGTAGCGACGCCAATGTATATATATATTCACAAAAGGATAATAAATTTGTAAACTAATAGAATATTCCACAGGTACAATATTTCATCTGATGCTCTTGATAGATGCACACCGGCATTAGGTGGTGCTATTATTAGGTCAAGCCTGTAGTGTTTACGTTATGTTTATGTTCGAAGGCATACAACTTGAAATATCGATGCTGAATGCGAATCTTTATGGTTAGGGTTAGTGCCTCTGTAAGCTTGCCATGTCGTCCTATACATTTATGGCCACGTGTTATTCGCTATTACGTTATTTTTTTTTTAGAACTATGATGTTTTTTAATCTTTATTAGTTCCTGTTGATTGTTCACTCTAATGGTCTGCCCAATTCATTGTTCTCAGAGCTTGATAGTTTGATCGCTAATTGAACTGAGTGATGCTACGTTAACATAAGTTTAAGGAAGGGGGTGTGGGGGAGGGTAACTCAAGCTTTATTGCGAAAATCTATTTTGGATAATTCCCCTTTGGCTCTTTAGAGTTGATAGGAACACATTATAGATTTATGCAGTAAGTACAAAGGCAATGTTCTGTGAAGCAATATGAACGTCAGCTGACCCATTGTCGAGTTCATAACTTCATGTGTGGATGTAATGTGTATGTTAATATGAATTAATTTAATATGGGTTGTACTTTAATTATAAAAACACAGATGTGTTTATATGTGTACTTTACGTTTATATGCTCTTTTATATGGGCGATAAATATATTTTTTGGGGTGGTGGTGTGTGTGTGTGGGGGGGGGGAGCCTACCAAGAGAATGGCGGAGATTCTATTAAATACCTTTCTGGACCCTCTTAGAATATAATATGATTGGGTTAGTACTTTAAGGGCCCTATTTTCCCCTTTGATGATTTATGAACGGTTCTGAAAGACAAAACGTGCTGGTGGGCTCAGGAGAATCGAACATACACTAATTGCCCAGGTTCGTACTGGACGTTGTCCTATGGGTGCGTACTTTGTGATTTTGAGGGCCCAATGACGATTGAATATGCTGTCGCTGTAGGGAGGTTGAGGCAACCACTGAATATGTGCCCGTTGAGTGCTCCTGGGCTGGCGGCGGACCACAGGGTGGACGAGTCGGGTAGCTTGCTTTGCCATTGGCCTTTATGTTAGTCCTGAGATGTTGAGGGACACGTCGAGTTTGATCTAAGTCTCAGCCCGAAGTGATCACTTAGTTCAAAGAGAGAGAGAGAGAGAGAGAGAGAGAGAGAGAGAGAGAGAGAAAGGTACAAGGGCTCTAACTCTATACGCCCTCTACCCTCTCAAAGTATTATGTTCTTTAAAACCCAAGTCAAAGTGGGGCTCACGACCAGGGCCGCCGAGAGGCGAGGCAGGGGGGTCATTGCCAAGGGGCCCGCATCTGTAAGGGGGCATAAAGGGGGCCCGGTCACGACTCATTGTTTATTAAGGGGCCCGCAATGATGTCCTGCCCTGGGGTCCGCGTTTACTCTCGGTGCCACTGCTCACGACATGTACATTTGACCAGGGCTCCGAAATATTTCTTTAAGTCTCTACCCAGGGCTCCTAAAGACATGAGATCGGGTCTCCGTATATGGGCATCATTGAATAGATAGATATGCCCATAGTTAAATTTATAAGAATATGCTTCTGTTTGCAAGTATGTCTGCGCATGTCTGTCTGCACATGTCTGTTTGCAGGTCTAGGCAGTGGCGTGATGCGTTAGTGGCATCAGAAATTGTGGCCCGCTGACTAAAACAAAAAAAGAAAGCTATTGCATTAAGACATAAGCAGCCTGTGGGTAGGAAAAAAAACATGTGTCGCACGGAGCATACCGACCCCCTCCCTAGGTACGCCACTGTCTGTGTGGGCTGTCTATATTCTATTTCCTCTTTTGATGAAATATATTGTATGCAATTGGTGCATTCGTTTGTGTTTCCAAAGTATTTATTTTTTTTTAATCAAATTAGGCCGAGCTCTGTGTGAGCACCACCCCCTCCCTCACCCCCAAGTAGTAGAGCGAGACGAGTTTTAATTACATGGGATCAGAAGTGGACGATCGACTGAAATGAACCCCCGACATTACTTGACTCACGCGAACGTTAGGTGCGTCCAGTGTGAGCTTGTATGTGTGAGAGAGAGAGAGAGAGAGAGAGAGAGAGAGAGAGAGAGAGAAAGAGAGAGAGAGAGAATGAGAGAGAGAATGAGTGTGATATAGCGTTAAAGAGAAATAGCTAGAACGCGAACAAGAGAGAGATAGAAAGATAGATTGATGGATAGATAAATAGATAAAGACATAGATAGATTGATAGATAGATAGATAGATAGATAGATAGATAGATCTAAAGAGAGAAAGTGAGTGAGTGAGTGAGTGAGAGAGAGAGAGAGAGAGAGAGAGAGAGAGAGAGAAACAGAGACAGAGAGAGTGAGAGTCTGATACAATAAACAAAAAGAGGGCAGTCAGTTCAGAATGGGTCAAATCGTCCCGTGTCACCTTGGTTAAACCAACATCTCAACTTTTTGTTCTGCAATGATGAACGCATCCTGCCGTGGTGCCAGGCTTTTACCTTAGCCACGCCCCTCAGCAAATACAGACCACCGCACCGTTAATCACAGGGGATGAAAACTAAATGCGTCGGGAATAAAGAGACCGCCAGCTTTGACAGAGCTATGAGAAATGAGCTGTGTCAAATTGTGTCAGTGTAATCAGTCCTTCAGTCCTTCACTAATCAACAAATTATGATTTGTGCCAAAGATAAACTTTTTAACTTTTTAACTTTGCGACATTTTTTTTTTATATTTGATTTGCAATAAGTCAGACTACAAACTATTTCGGATATGTAGCTAGAAGTGAGTTTCGAATATGACAGGGCACTAAAACGCGCGGGACATCTGGCAACAAAGATGATTAAATTACATTTCAGACTTGCCACTGTTGTATTTTGTAATAACAAGCATGCAGTTGTTGTGTATTAGTTTGTGAGTTGCGCAGCAGAATATCTGCTGTCACAGAATATTATATGCTGGTGTGAGAGCTGTGTTGGGTCAGTTAGCGTGTTTGAATGGCATGGCGTGGGTTTGATCGTGAAAAGGGTGGAAGATCAAAGTCGTTAGTGGAGAGTGACCGGAGTGACCAGTATGACCAGTGGAGCATGGCGGTATTTGGTTGAGGAGATCAGGGTGGTTAGGAGGGAAGGTGGTTGTAGGCGAACGTGGAGAATGGAGTTAACCTACAGTAAAGAGTTTATCGTAATGGACAGGTGCTAGTTGACGAGTGTAAAAGTTGGGTCATTGGTGACTATACTATTTTATTATTAGACTTTATTATTATTTTTCCATGATTCTTTTTATAGGTTTGATGGTTTAAACGTATATTATTTCGTTTTTATGAATACATTGTTCCTATTACTGATCGGATACTTGAAGTGTTCGCTGTTGTGTATTAGTTGGTGAATTGCGCAGCGCTGTGTTTCTATGTGCAAGTTTTTCCCAAGTGTCATTTGGTGCGTGGTGTTCAAGAGACAGTTGGGATGTTGATCTTAAAGAATGCGGACATATTATGAAGTATTAACGAAGGAGATAAACTAGAGGTCCAACAAGATCCTGTACACAACACACAGTTATATCTAATGTTTTGTTTACAGGTCCCTGATAGGATGGGTTGTTTGAACATGTTCCATTAGGATTGCTGAAAATGAGGCAGGGGCCATGGTGCCCCGTGCGAACTTACACTTTTTTTTTTGCTCTGCGTGTTAAGGTATTCGTCGGCAAATGTGACGTTGTAGAATTCGATCGACATATGCCCTACTTACGACGGCAATAATCGTCAAAAAATGTATCAGTTATAGCGTAACATTGGCACTCTACTGTCAAACGGTCAGAAAACCGTAACGCTACCATATATTTCGTTGTTACGTCACTGTCCATACGGAGTGGTCATCTTCTGGATAATCCCTAATTAGTATCCCAGAATTCCCAAATTGAATTTACTCCCTCCTCCCTTCTTTTTTTTCTCTTCCACAACTTTTTGCCAAGATCTTCATGAAAGGTTTTTGCATAAAAACACCCGGCGTCTCATACTATCCCCTCACAGTAACTTGGCCCCTCCCTCCCCCCCTCCATTCAATACACTGACCCCCTGTGCCCCCTCCCAGAACCCCCCCCCCCCCCAATCATCCTACAATGGTAATATTTATGACCAATACAATAAGAGCTTTATACCTATACACGTAGTACTAATGGATGGAAATGAAGACGCTAACTGGTCCAGAGTATCCACTATTTGGACAAGTCTGCTCACTATCAGCATCCGGTACGTGGCCGTCAATTAATAACAATTTAGTTCTGGCGATTGGTATCACTAATTGGAATTTCCCAGGAGAATACTCAAACATGAACACGACACTAACAATGATAAAAGGCCCAAAAAAGAATAAAAAAAAAAAGAGGTCGGACATTTCTTTGTGGTGTTTGCCAATACTGGACACCGGTAATGTATTGGTAGAGTTATGGAACGTAGTTATTCACTACTTAGCCACAAAATAATACCGCAATAATTTTTTTACCTGAACACCGTCAGGCCTATAAACGAGGCGCAGACGAGTGTCTCAGAAAGCTAGGAGATCTTTCTGTAGGCCTATCAAGATGTCTAGCTATAGCGTGATAAAATACAGGTTTAATAATCTTCCGGCATGAACTGAAGTCCAACTAGACCTAGGTAAAAGCTTGACATTAGCTTATGCTTAATCAGAGCTTGAATTTGATTTTTTTTTCTTCTCTTGGTGAGTACTTGAAATTAGATCAAATTTTCATATGCCATTAGCTAAGGGTCAGCTCAAAAAATTTGGTAGTACATAATATAAGTAATTTACGATGCAATTAACGTCATCACTTAAAATCATAGGTATGCTGAAAGCTACTACTTGAAATTAGCTAGTCAAAGATAGAAACTTGAGCATGCATGTGCCCATGGATAACGACTGTTGGCATTGCCAAGGTGAAAATTTAAATCTTGGCAATGCTTGGCATGTTCCCAATATGAGCGAATGCCATAGCTATTGACATATATATGGCACAAAGGGATGTACTGTTAGATAGCTAACATTAAATCAATAGAGAGGCTTAATGTCCCCTTGAAACAGTCGACTAACAAGCGTTAATGCTACTTTAGGATTTAAGACAGTCTTAAATAATTGCCGCACCATGTTATGCCATGGGTACACATATGTAGAGAAATGCCGCCCACTCGTATTCCCACAAATGGAAGGGCGCACTCTCCGTCCCCTCTTCGGCCCTGGGTATTCTCCTGCCGACAGGTGACAGCAAAAATTTCAAAGTAATTAAGAGATCATGTATACAGATGTCATGCCCGAACTCAAGTCTTTAAAAGCGCAAGAAAATGACTTCAGACAAGGTCTTGACTGGCCCCCCTCTAGTACCCGGGTTTATGCCGATAGAATGAAGTAACGGTTTAGGGATGACGGGTGTTTCCTTTCTAAAAATAAATATAATGCCAAACTTCATAAGAACATAATTCATTGAAGTATCAGTCATCTACTCGGTAAGCGATGTTATGAAAGCATAAGGGAGAGAAAGTATGGGAGAGAAAAATAGAGATAAATGTTAGGGAGATAATGTGCAATAGGGATATAGAGAGAGACCGAGAGAGAGAGCGAGAACGAGAGAGAGAGAGAATATGGGAAGAGACGGAGAGGGTGAGAGAAAGAGAGAGAGAGAGAGAGAGAGAGAGAGAGAGAGAGAGAAAGAGAGAGAGAGAAAGAGAGAGAGAAGAGAGAAAAAGAGAGAGGAGGGGGAGAGAGAGAGAAAGTGAGTGAGAGAGAGAGAGAGAGAGAGAGAGAAACTCATTTTTCGGGCCTCCGAGACTATTCACCGATACCAGTGTAGTGCATATCAAAGACGGTCTCGAGGTCCAATGGAATTTCACTAGTCGACACCCTCGGTACCACCCCCCCCCCCCCCACTCTACGATGACACACACACACACACAAGGCTCAGATACGGTGAGGATGTAGAAATATACTAAGCATACAAAAAAAAACAACTGTCCAACACTTGATTTACAGAATCAAGTGATCGGTATCTACTTGCAATCATTTCCGATCACCACAACATTCTTTGGCTACTAACGCACTGATGAATGGTCGAGCGGGAAAGCTCTCGACCATCAACATGATGGCTCCTGGCTATCTCCGCTGACGACTGATGGATATTTCAGGTCATGAATAACGTCCCCGCCATATCTCCCGTGGCGCCTCTATGGCGATTGCACTATCGGCTATATAGGGGATGAAAGAAGGGCACCATATAAACCATCCCATTAGAGGTTTAAAGGATCTAAGAATTTTCATCTCATCCTTACAGGGCACAATCCAACGCTCTGAAAGATTGTTGCTTACAATACCAAACAAAAGCTGTAATAAGACTGTTATTAAAATCCTTTAATTAGTTTATATTAGACAGAAGTATAAGAAAAAGGGGAATTTTTCTAATACACAGTATTGGAAGAGGGACGTATGGACGTGTGGTAAAGCGCTCGACGTTCGATTTGATGGTCTCTGGTTCAATCATCGGTGATGACTGGTGGATATTTCAGGTCGTCCAAACACACACATTTGATTAAATTAGAACTACTGTTTTTTTTTTTTCGTTCGATGAACACAATCAATTAATTAATGAATGGCAGTATTGATGGATTAGGACATGTAAAAGTATTATCTTCTGTTTTTAACGTGTGTTTGGGTGTGTGTGTTTGTGTTTGCATCTACATGAATATAAGCGTGTCTCAGATACAATAATTACACAATTCTATCTGATTAAAGCTACAAGACTAAGTACCATCATGTCATCTGAATAGAGCTACACGAAAGAATGTCATCTGACGAGATCTAAACAATACAATGTCATCTGATGAGATCTACACGATACAATGTCATCTGATGAGATCTACACGATACAATGTCATCTGACGAGATCTACACGATACAATGTCATCTAATGATATCTTGATCTTAACGATAAAATGTCATCTGATGAGATCTCGATATACACGATACAATGTCATCTGATGAGATCAACACGATACAATGTCATCTGATGAGATCTTGATCTACACGATGCAATGTCATCTGATGAGATCTTGATCTACACGATACAATGTCATCTGATGAGATCTTGATCTACACGATACAATGTCATCTGATGAGATCTTGATCTACACGATACAATGTCATCTGATGAGATCTACACGATACAATGTCATCTGATGATATCTTGATCTACACGATACAATGTCATCTGATGAGATCTTGATCTACACGATACTATGTCATCTGATGAGATCTACACAATACAATGTCATCTGATGAGATCTTGATCTACACGATACAGTGTCATCTGATAAGATCTTGATCTACACGATACAATGTCATCTGATGAGATCTTGATCTACACGATACAATGTCATCTGATGATATCTTGATCTACACGATACAACGTCATCTGATGAGATGTTTATCTACACGATACAATGTCATCTGATGAGATCTACACGATACAATGTCATCTGATGATATCTTGATGTACACGATACAATGTCATCTGATGTGATCTACACGATACAATGTCATCTGATGTGATCTACACGATACAATGTCATCTGATGAGATCTTGATCTACACGATACAATGTCATCTGATGTGATCTACACGATACAATGTCATCTGATGAGATCTACACGATACAATGTCATCTGATGAGATCTTGATCTACACGATACAATGTCATCTGATGAGATCTTGATCTACACGATACAATGTCATCTGATGAGATCTTGATCTACACGATACAATGTCATCTGATGAGATCTACACGATACAATGTCATCTGATGATATCTACACGATACAATGTCATCTGATGAAATCTTGATGTGACACGATACAATGTCATCTGATGAATCTTGATCTACACGATACAATGTCATCTGATGAGATGTTGATCTACACGATACAATGTCATCTGATGAGATCTACACGATACAATGTCATCTGATGATATCTTGATGTACACAATACAATGTCATCTGATGTGATCTACATGATACAATGTCATCTGATGAGATCTACACGATACAATGTCATCTGATGATATCTTAATCTACACGATACAATGTCATCTGATGAGATCTACACGATACAATGTCATCTGATGAGATCTTGATCTACACGATACAGCTTCATCTGATGAGATCTTGATCTACACGATACAATGTCATCTGATGATATGTTGATCTACACGATACAATGTCATCTGATGAGATCTACACGTTACAATGTCATCTGATGAGATCTTGATCTACACGATACAATGTCATCTGATGAGATCTTGATCTACACGATACAATGTCATCTGATGTGATCTACACGATACAATGTCATCTGATGAGATCTTGATCTACACGATACAATGTCATCTGAAGTGAACTTGATCTACACGATACAATATTATCTGATGTGGATCTACACGATACAATGTCATCCTGGATGAGATCTACACGATATAATGTCATCTGATGGATGATCTAAGCGATACAATGTCATCTGGATGAGATCTTGATCTACACGATACATTGTCATCTGATGAGATCTTGATCTACACGATACAATGTCATCTGATGAGATCTTGATCTACAAGATACAATGACATCTGATGAGATCTACACGATACACTGTCATCTGATGAGATCTTGATCTACACGATACAATGTTATCTGATGTGATCTACACGATACAATGTCATCTGATGAGATCTACACGATACAATGTCATCTGATGAGATCTTGATCTACACGATACAATGTCATCTGATGATATCTTGATCTACACGATACAATGTGTCATCTGATGATATCTTCGTCCACACGATACAATG
>JAGDYQ010000217.1:976483-1112808 GCA_021962125.1 Bulinus truncatus | reverse complement strand
CCAAGTACACACTTCAAGCTGTGAGGACTTTGGAAAGTGGGGGCGGGCGGGGGGGTACTCATCCAACTTTCCAATGAAAACGGACGCGGGGGGTGGGGCCTGAGGTCAACAATCAAGCGCCCTACGGTCAATCGTCTACCCGTCCACCCAGGTAACCCCCCCCGAAGCTAACACGCTCCCCCATGTTAACCTATTATCTGTTGCTGTTTATTTGTAGCGATGTCTTGACATACACTCGAGCAACTGGGATACGATAAAATAGATAAAAACAAAACAATTGACGTCTGACACATCTCCTTAAATACATAATCGTCTAACCCGTGTGTCTCCCTCGCAGGTAGTTTTCATACCGTGCGGTGTATGCGTTGTAACCGTGTGTCTCCCTCGCAGCTAGTTTTCATATCGTATTGTGTTCATGGCAATAAAAGCCAAATGTTATTTTCTATTACAGTATTTCATATATTTCTTTGTTATTTCTGTTCATATCGTATTCTGTTCATGGCAATAAAGGCCACATGTTCTTTTTCTATTGCAGTATTTCGTATATTTCTTTGTTATCCCTTCTGTCTGGATCTCGTTCAGCCAACTTCAGCAGGCTTTTCCACTAGTATTATAATATTTAACCCTAAACCGCCTACCAATTCCCCGCCTACCAATTCCCCGCCTACCTATTCCCCACCTATAATTCCCCGCCTACCAATTCCCCGCCCACCTATACTGTGTGGAACATCACTTGCCCTTGCTGTTTTCTTTTTCTAATTCGTCCTTCACCTTTCAGGAATATGACGTGGAAGACATTGAAGAGTTCAAGGACATCCTCCTGAACGAGTGCGACCTCAACCGTGACGGGCGCATCGACAAAGACGAGCTCTCGATGGTTCTCATCTCTTTCGCCAAAGCCTCCCAGGGGCCCGGTGACGACCCCGATGAACAGGAAGAATCGAAAGAGGCAACGGCGACCAGCGGGGCCTCCAATGAATAAATCATTTTTTTATGTTTTCTCAACTTGTCAAAAAAAAAGAGATAAATGTCATTTTTGCTCTTTTTGTTTTTTTTTCTTCAAAATATTTTTTTTAATTATTTTAATGTCTGCATCTATCAGTTCCCCGTGAATATATATATATAGTAGCTGTATTTAAAAAAATATACAAAGAAATTGTATATATAGTAGCTGTATTAAAAAAAATAACAAAGAAATTGTGCTTATAAAAGCTTCCTGCTTTTATGTTCCGGTTTGTAAATTAAACTGAGTATGGCCAGATTTTTTCAAGATGTGTAAGCCAAAAAAAAAAAAGAAAGATGCCTGTTAGCTTTTTAACCGTGAATGAATACAAGCCAAGAACTGATGTTTTTAAAGATATTTTTTACAATTTATTTATCTAATTTTTTTTAAAAGTAAAAATTCATCCTCATTGTGATACATTCAACTCAATAATTGTTGTCCATAATGCTATTTTGTATTAAATTCTGTAATGTCAGTAGTTATAAAAAAAATTTCATGTGATTTTTTCCCCTTTTCTCTGAACTGCTATTATTTTTAAATTTAGTAACAATGAACATTTTGGACAGGTTACATTTTTTTATTTTTTTTTTTTTGGATTAAAAACATTTCAAAGAATAGAAGATTTACAAATCACGCTCGATAAAGTTAGACCTGCGAACATATTGCGCTATCTGCTCATTATTCTATCCATATGCTGCTTCAACATGTTTGATGTTTTCTTTCATCCTTTTCTTTATTAATAATTTATTTTTCATGTTACTCTTTATCTATTGAGTCTTTTTTTACCTGCCCCACCCCCTTCCCACCCCCAATCACTACCACCTTGTAATTTTCATATTTCTTTAAATAATGCCAAAAAAAAAACAACCAACATGATGTTTAACTAACGATGAACGATTTTGATGTTTTTCAACTGTATAGTTTGTCATTGAAATATAAATTATTAATGTTAATTATGACATGAATTGAGGACATTCTTTCTAGTTACTGTAAAACCAAAAACTAATATGGCGCCCGTGATAATAAAAAAAATACAGTATTGAGATTTAGGAACTATTTTTTTAAGCGCTGCCATCTTTTTTTTTTTATTTTCACTTGTCATGGCTCCCTGATTGTATTCATACATTTCATATGTACTACTTATAGATACTAAAAAAACAAATAAAACTTTCGCCTAGTGCTTAGAAACATCTAATTCCTGTCTCACCTTTAGAAATGTAACCACCCAACATTGATGAACAACATTTCATTAAAAAGTTAAACGTACATCTGTCATAGATAATTAACTTTCAACTTAAAAATTACATTTCTCCATAGAAAATAATATAAACAAACATATATACATACACACACACACACACATATATATATAAAACATAGCTCAAAAAGGGCTCAATTGATTGATACTATGTACAGATATATTTTTCTGCTACAACACTGCAGCTGTTTATACCCTGCCAACAGATAAACACATTTAACATCCATGTATTGACCGTATGGTGTAAGTTTGTGGCTTCGTCTATCATTTTTTCTTCCTCTAGTTCGATGTCATAAAAAATCTATTTTTCATTTTTTTTTTTTTTTTGGAAATTGTAAAATATTATAATTTTTTTTAAGCCTAAGTAGTCGATTTTATCAATTTGTCTTTGCATTGGTACGCATAAAACATCAAATAATTCAAAAATAATTATAATTCACTTTTTTTAAAAAAAATGTTTATTATTATCTGCGCCTAATTTCAAATACTCAAAGAAACCAAAATATAAATAAACTTTTTTATTTCTGTTTACATTTACTCTAACATTGTCCTTGTCATATTTTTCGCCTCTCTATTTCTGAACCAATGTATGTTTTGTCTTCCCACTAAGTCCCTTATTATTATTATTATTATTTTAGTCAATAAAACTTCGATCAGTTAGATAGTTATCGATTTGTGTAAAAATAGAGATGTTTATTTGCAATTTTTATTTAATATTTTATCTTGTTCACTTTATTGACCACTTTAACACATCAAAGATGTTACATAATTCATGAACTGTATGTTCTAGTCCATTAATATTATGTAAATTCTCCCATCCCTCCCCCCCCTCTCTCTCTCTCTCTCTCTCTCTATCTTTCACTTTTTCTCGCTCTCTTTCTCTCTTCATCTGTCCTTCTCTCTATTTTATATATCTCTCTCTGTCTCTCTTAGCCTATTCTAGCTTAATACATATATTTCCCCCATTATTTTTTTTTTCAAATTTACAATATTTGTATGTGCTAATAATATTCAAGTTTTCATTGTTCTCGCACAAATAAATGTTCGTTCAGCCTTTTACTTTCTAAGCACGAATGATATTTTTTAATTTATTCACAACTATATATGTGTTTCCTTTCATTAGTTTTTATTGTTTGTTTATTCAATTTTTCTTTAACGAAAATAAAAATTTTCAAATAAAATTAATAATCACCTGACCAATCTAATATCTACATAGCAATGTCTTATTACTTAATTTTTTTACCCTCAAAACTAAAAATAATTCCGTTTATTTTAGATTAATAAACTAAGGGAGATAATAATGTATTTCTTCACTTTTACACAGGTGACCTCCCTCAGGAAAAAAAAATCGTCAACTTTGAAAAATATAAATAAATGAATAACAAGTCTGTTAAATTAATGTTTAAAATTTTAAAGAATTGATATATATGTAAATACTTTCACAGCTAATAGGTGACCCAAAAATAAAATTAACCTACGCCTTGTAATATTCGTTGCAGGAGTTTTTTTTATTTAGTGACGTGAACATGTCAATAAACGCACCAGTTTACTCATTTCTAGTTGGGCGAACTATGAATTAATCTACTCACGCATCACTCCCCCCCCCCCTCACCCCGCCCCGGGGCCCCCTTTTTTTTTTTAAATTGTATTTTTTTATTCATCAAAAAGGATTGTTTCATTATTTTTTAGCTAGTATAGTTTAATAGTTAATTATCTGTGTTCGATGGTGATCCAATTATTATTGAAACAAGGGAGATCACAATCAAAACAGTGATTGTCACCAACACCGATACACATGCTCGGGGGTGTGGGGGTGGGTGTGTGTGTGTGTTTGTGTTGGATTCACTATAAAATAATTTTTTTGTGTGTGAAATAATTTTGACACTAATATACATTTTTTGTTGTATTTTATGCTCAAATTTTTATTTTGTCTCCTCCTAATACACACATAGCACTCAACCCTTCCCCCCCATAACCCCCCTCCCCACTCCCATCCCGACTCTCACTCTCTCTTGAGTTGTAAACTTAATTATTGTAATCTACTTTTTAATTACTAAATAAAAATAACTTTTTAAAAATATATAGTCTACGAATTATTTTATTATTATTATTATTATTTTTATTATTTTTCCAATTTTATTTTTTATTGTTGTTTTAGTTTGTACCACAGTAGGGGTTGTCGGTTTTTAAAAACCGGCGGCGAAAAACCGGTTTTTAGACGAAAGTCGAAGCATTCGACAACCGGTTTTTTGGGCTTTAAAAGCCGGTTTTATCTTGGAACTTAACAATTAGCAAAAAGTGTTGATACATTCCACGAAATTACAGAGACATCTGGGAAACTGTGACTTTCCAAAGAATTCCCTCCACAGTCCGACCTGTGTACATTGTCATTGATAGAAAGTAATTGTTGAGTAGGCGTGCCCAAGTGGAGGGGACGGTATATACACATTGAGAGATTTATTGCATCCGTTTCTTCGACCTGGAAAGAGGGCTAAATTCAAGTCGTTTACTAATTTCTCAGAACAACCAATGTTTTTTTTTAGCGCACGAATTTAGTGTTGACTTGCGGGAAGTATATGAATTGAAACGGGGGGGGGGGGGGGGGTAAATAATCGGTACCTCCCTAGCTCATCACTAAACAATAGACAGAACGGGGCTATTTTTTTCAAGTTGACTAAATTTATGATCGTCATCCAACACCTCTACCACCGCCAACCCCTCTAGCCTAAACAAGGCAGGACCGTGGTACAGCCGGTGTAATGACTGGTGTAACTGATACATCTCAGGGATGGGAGTGGGGTAGGTGGGGAGACAACTGTATGAAGGGAGGGGTGAGGAGTTAATTTAGTACAACAGTGGAGGAACGTTTTGAAACGGGCACTCGATGTGGGTCCACGGAGGTGCAGAGGTGTTTGTGTACTGTGTCACATGTAAGAAACTTAGACAGAGGATGAGAGGGGGGGGGGACAGAAAGTGAATACCACGACTAGAAAGAGAGCCGTAATATCTATAGACTATGTATATTAATAAACTCTATACTGAGGTTTACATCACAACGGCTGATTTCAGAACTGGTCTGTGTGCGGCAAACCAAACCTCATGTCTTTGACAATATAATATATAAATGAAAGAATCAAGACTTATTGGTGGCTGTCAAATAAAGTTGAACAGTTCAAAGGTCATGATATAAATGTGTTTAGTTATAAAGCAGTTTAAATGAATATATAGGTACCCATTAGACAGTAGTAGTATTTTTACTGTCATATTGATATTTTTTTTTCTTGTATTTATTGTTTTACGTAAAAATTGGTTGACGTAATTACATTATCCTTCATTCTTTCTCATACACGTTAATTAAATATTACATACATTGAAAATAATTATTACAAGAATGATTAAAATATACGTTATTTCACTTATTTTATTGTACAACCGAAAACCGGTTTTCGCCGGTTTTTTTGAGAAATTGACCTTCGACAACCGGTTTTTTTAAAAGTCGGTTTTTGTATAAGCCCTATACCAAAGGGAAAGAAA
Organism: Bulinus truncatus; assembly: GCA_021962125.1. NCBI lineage: Eukaryota > Metazoa > Mollusca > Gastropoda > Planorbidae > Bulinus > Bulinus truncatus. The sequence goes on along the minus strand of JAGDYQ010000217.1, from coordinate 1,107,013 downwards.
TTCTTCTTGTAAAGAATCAAACAAGACACGATAAAAAATAGAGTTTTTAAAACAAGTTTTTATCTAATATATATATATATATATATATATATATATATATATATATATATATACATATATATATATATATATTTAGTTTTGCAATGCACGCTTGTGTACCGCTGCTTTAACCTACCAGCACGCGGTAATCACGTGCTGGCATAGATCGCAGTCTGAAAACATATACCGTAGAAGTATTGGTGTAAGGGATGGAACTCATTTATTAGTGCCGTTCATGATAGTTAACACAGTTAAATCCCTTAAATAGTTTAAAAATTCTTTTTTTTGAGTAATAATTGTTAAAATTTAAAAAAAAAAAATAATAATTAAACACTAATTTAATTATTAAATCATGCATTATCACGGAGCAAGAACATGTATGCAAAATTTTAAGATAATCTTTTACTTAACAATCTACTCGATTACAAAATATTTACCAAAACGAATGAATAAACAAACAGACGTTTTGAGTTAAAAAAGACGGTTAGTAAAAGAAGGTTTAGATAATGCTGTAGATGATAGAAAGCTAGAGAAGATATTTTAATAATATAACTGGACTCTTCACGTACCCTCAGTTGTATGAGTACCCTCAGTTGTACGAGTACCCTCAGTTGTACGAGTACCCTCAGTTGTACAAGTACCCTCAGTTGTACGAGTACCCTCAGTTGTATGAGTACCCCCAGTTGTATGAGTACCCTCAGTTGTACGAGTACCCTCAATTGTACGAGTACCCTCAATTGTATGAGTACCCCCAGTTGTATGAGTATCGTCAGTTGTATGAGTACCCTCAGTTGTACGAGTACCCTCAGTTGTACGAGTACCCTCAGTTGTACGAGTACCCTCAATTGTATGAGTACCCCCAGTTGTATGAGTACCGTCAGTTGTATGAGTACCGTCAGTTGTATGAGTACCCTCAGTTGTACGAGTACCCCCCAGTTGTTCGAGTACCCCCCAGTTGTACGAGTACCCCCAGTTATACGAGTACCCTCAGTTGTACGAGTACCCTCAGTTGTACGAGTACCCTCAGTTGTACGAGTACCCCCAGTTGTATGAGTACCCCCAGTTGTATGAGTACCCTCAGTTGTACGAGTACCCTCAGTTGTACGAGTACCCTCAGTTGTACGAGTACCCTCAGCTGTATGAGTACCCTCAGTTGTACGAGTACCCTCAGTTGTACGAGTACCCTCAGTTGTATGAGTACCCTCAGTTGTACGAGTACCCTCAGTTGTACGAGTACCCCCAGTTGTATGAGTACCCCCAGTTGTATGAGTACCCTCAGTTGTACGAGTACCCTCAGTTGTACGAGTACCCTCAGTTGTATGAGTACCCCCACAGTTTTTTTTTTATTTTTTTATGTTTGCATACTACTCAACATTTTGGGCCCCCTAATTGGCGGGGGTGGGGGTATTAGGCCACGGCCTAGTCGGCCTCTCTGTAAATCAGGTTCTGCTTACATCACCATAATAAATTCACCAAAAACTGAGAGCTGTTAAGAAACTGAGAATTATTTTTTTTTCTTCTGCCACTTAAAAAGATAATCTTTACGGTTCACAACTTGTCAATTTCGATGTTAAAATCAAAAATATCTTTTTTTAAAAATGAAGAATATTTTTTTTTGTTTCTTTTTAAAGGGCAGCAAGCCACTAAAACTGTGTCTTGAATCTTAACTGGGTTGTCTTTCTTTGTATGTTGAAATGTTTTCCCTCCCCTCTATGCATCAACCAACAGTAGATCTGGACCGTAGAAAACAAGTCCACCCGCTTGACGTTACGAACTCTGAGAACAAGGCCATCTGCTGGACGTTAGAGATGACATTGTATCGTGTAGATCAAGATCTCATCAGATGACATATTGTATCGTGTAGATCTCATCAGATGACATATTGTATCGTGTAGATCTCATAAGATGACATTGTATCGTGTAGATCAAGATCTCGTCAGATGACATTGTCTCGTGTAGATCTCATCAGATGACATATTGTATCGTGTAGATCTCATAAGATGACATTGTATCGTGTAGATCAAGATCTCGTCAGATGACATTGTCTCGTGTAGATCTCGTCAGATGACATTGTATCGTGTAGATCTCGTCCGATGACATTGTATCGTGTAGATCTCGTCAGATGACATTGTTTCGTGTAGATCTCGTCAGATGACATTGTATCGTGTAGATCTCGTCAGATGACATTGTATCGTGTAGATCTCATCAGATGACATTCTTTCGTGTAGCTCTATTCAGATGGCATGATGGTACTTAGTCTTGTAGCTCTAATCAGATAGAATTTTGTAATTATTTGTATTTGAGACACGCTTATATCCATGTAGACGCAAACACAAACACACACACACCCAAACACACGTTAAAAACAGAAGATAATACTTTTACATGTCCTAATCCATCAATACTGCCATTCATTAATTCATTGATTGTGTTCATCGAACGAAAAAAAAATAATAGTTTTAATTTAATCAAATGTGTGTGTTAAGGTGAAGAGATAAAATTTATTAGAGTCTATAACAAAATAGAGTTATTTGATTATTTTTTTTAATTCTGTTCGTCATCACTATTGAGTGCGTGTATGTGTGTGTAAATGGGTATGTGTGTGTGTGTTTGGACGACCTGAAATATCCACCAGTCCTCACCGATGATCGAACCAGAGACCATCAAATCGAAAATCGAGCGATTTACCACACGTCCATACGTCCCTCCTCCACTACTGTGTATTAGAAACATTCCCCTTTTCCTCAAACTTCTGTTTTGTCTAATTTAAACTAATCAAAGGATTTTAATAACAGTTTTATAACAGCTTTTGTTTGGTAGTGTAAGCAACAATCTTTCAGAGCGTTGGTTTGTGCCCTGTAAGGATAAGATGAAATTTCTTAGATCCTTTAAACCTCTAATGGGATGGTTTATATGATGCCCTTCTTTCATCCCCGCAATAGCCGATAGTGCAATCGCCATAGAGGCACCACGGGAGATATGGCGGGGACGTTATTCATGACCTGAAATATCCATTAGTCGTCACCGGAGATAGAGCCAGGAGCCCTCATGTTGATGGTCGAGCGCTTTCCCGCACGACCATTCATCAGTGCGTTAGTAGCCAAAGAATGTTGTGGTGATCGGAAATTATTGCAAGTAGATATCTATCACTTGATTCTGTAAATCTGAGGCTTGTGTCATCATAGAGGGAGGCAGTACCGAGGGTGTCGCCTAGTGAAATTCCATTGGACCTCGAGACCGTCTTTGATATGCACTACACTGGTATCGGTGAATAGTCTCGGAGGCCCGAAAAATGAGTTTCTCTCTCTCTCTCTCTCTCTCTCTCTCTCTCTATCTATCTATCTATCTATCTATCTCTCTCTCTCTCTCTCTCTCTCTCTCACCCTCCGCCTCTTTCCCATATTTCTCTCTCCCTCCCTCTCTCTCTCTCTCTCTCTCTCTCTCTATCTATCTATCTATCTATCTATCTCTATCTCTCTCTCTCTCTCTCTCTCTCTCTCTCTCACCCTCCGCCTCTTTCCCATATTTCTCTCTCCCTCCCTCTCTCTCTCTCTCTCTCTCTCTCTCTCACCCTCCATCTCTTTACCATATTCTCTCTCTCTCTCTCGTTCTCGCTCTCTCTCTCGCCCTCTGTCTTTCTCTCTCCCATAGTCACTCTCGCTCTCTCTTTCTCTCTCCCTCTCTCTCACTCCCTCACTCTCTCTTTCTCTCTCTCCCACTCTCTCTCTCCCTTCGTTACCTAATGTTTCTCGAGCAGTTGACTGATGGTCCAAGTCTAATGATATGTTCTTATGAAGTTGGGTCATATAAACATGACTGAAAAACACCCCATATCCCCAAACCCTTACTTCTATAATAAATTTATATCAACTCTGGTACTTAGAGGGGGGGTCCAGTCAAGTACTGTCGGAAGTCTTTCTCTTGCGCTCCTGGCATGACATCTGCATAGATCTCTTCATTCCTCCGTCAGTCCTACTGTCACCTGTCGGCAGGAGAATAATTAGGCCAAAGAGAGACGGAGAGAGCGGCCCTTCCATGTGTGGGAATACTAGGAGCGGCATTTCTCTACATATGTGTACCTACGGGCATAGTCATGGGGCGGCAATTTTTAAGAATGCGATCCTAAAGCAGATAACGCTAGATAGGCGACTAGTACAAGGGGACATTAATGCCTCTCTATTGATTTAATGTTAGCTATCAACAGTGGCCTCCCCTTTGTGCCCTATCCATGTCAATAGCTAATGTCATGCGCTCACATAGGGAACAGGCCAAGCATTGCCAAGAATTTAAATTTTCACCTTGACAATGCCAACAGCTCATCCACGGCTAAATGATGTCAAGTTTTTATCTTGGACTAGCTAATGTCAAGTAGTAGCTTTCAGCTAGCTGATTTCAAGTGATGACGTTAATGATTTTAAATTACTTATATTATGTAAAGTAACTTTGAGCTGACCCTGAGCTAATGGCATATGAAAATTTGATCTAATTTCAAGTACTCACCAAGAGAAGAAAAAAAAATCAAATTCAAGCTCTGATTAAGCATACGCTAATGTCAAGTTTTTTTTACCCTAGGTCTAGCTGGGCTTCAATTCAAGCCGGAAGATTATTAAACCTGTGTTTGCTCACGCTATTGCTAGACATCTTGATAGGCCTACAAAAATATCTCCTAGCTTTCTGAGACACTTGTCTGCGCCTCGTTTATAGGCCTGGCGGTGTTCAGGTAAAAAAAAATTCTTGCGGTATCATTTTGTTAATATGTAGTGAACAACTACGTTCCATAACTCTACCAATACATTACCGGTGTCCCGCATTGGCATACACCAGAAAGAAATGTCTGACCTCTTTATTGTTTTATTCTTTTTTTTTTTGGCCTTTGTCATTATTAAGTCAGTTCATGTTTGGTATCTCCTGGGAAATTCCCCATTAGTGATACCAATCGCCAGGACTAAATTGTTATTAATTGACGGCCACGTACCGGATGCTAGTGGACACTGACCAAATAGCGGATACTCTGGACCAGTTAGCGTCTTCATTACCAACCATTAGTACTACGTGTATAGGTATAAAGCTCTTATTGTATTGGTCATAAATATTACCATTGTAGGATGGTCGGAGGGGAGGGTGGGTTCTGGGAGGGGGAGGCACAGGGGGTCGGTGTATTGAATGGGGGGGGGAGGGGTCAAGTTGCTGTGAGGGGATAGTATGAGACGCCGGATGTTTTTATGCAAAAACCTTTCATGAAGATCTTGGCAAAAAGTTGTTGAAGAGAAAAAAAGACGAATGGGGGGGGGAGTAAATTCAATTAGGGAATTCTGGGATACTAATTAGGGATTATCCAGAAGATGACCACTCCGTATGGACAGTGACGTAACAAGGAAATATATGGTAGCGTTACGGTTTTCTGACCGTTTGACAATATATTGCGAATGTTACGCTATAACTGATACATTTTTTGACGATTATTGCCGTCATAATTAGGTTCTATGTTGACCGAATTCTAAAAACATCACATTTGCCGACGAATACCTTAACACACAGCGGTTCTTAAAGTGTGAGTTGCGAAATATTTTTTTGAAGACGTTCACCAAATATATTGAGAAATTATTTTTTGAGAATATATATATATATATATATATATATATATATATATATATATATATATATCCCAGGTTTGATTTCGTCTTTTTTTTTTGTTCTTAAATTTCTTCGTGTGAAAAAAAAAAATAATTTCTTTGTGGGTCGCGAGTCGCAAAGGTTTCAGAACCAGTGACTCATAAAGTTCCGTCAACGATCTTCTTCTCTATCTTGTGTTTCAACCGCAATGTTAAACCCTCTATATCAGGCGCTGGTTGTGCGGACGCACAGGGTGCTAATTTTTTGTTTCGCGATTTTCAGATTGGGAGGTGGGAGCAAAAAAAAAAAAGTATAAGTCGCAAGGGGCACCATGGCCCCTGCCTCATTTTCAGCAATCCTAATGAAACATGTTCAAACACTCCATCCTATCAGGGACCTGCAAACAAAATATTAGATATAACTGTGTGTTGTGTACAGGATCTTGTGTTGGACCTCTAGTTTATCTCCTTCGTTAATACTTCATAATATGTCCGCATTCTTTCAAGATCAACATCCCAACTGCCTCTTGAACACCACGCACCAAATGTCACTTGGGGAAAAAAACTTGCAAATAGAAACACAGCGCTGCGCAATTCACAAACTAATACACAACAGCAAACACTTCAAATACCCAATCAGTAATATGAACAATGTATCATAAAAAAAAAATAGTATAAGTTTAATCCATCAAATCTATAAAAAGAATGATGGGAAAATAATAATGAAGTCCAGACAAATAGTATAGTCACCAACGGCCCAACTTTTACACTCGTGAACTAGCACCTGTCCCATACGATGAACTCTGTACTGTGGGTTAACTCTCTTCTCCGCGTTCACCTACAACCACCTTCCCTCCTACCCCGCCCCCCCCCTGATCTCCTAAAACAAATACAGCCATGCTGTACTGGTCACACTGGTCACTCCGGTCACTCTCCATTAACGACTTTGATCTTCCACCCTTTTCACGATCAAACCCACGCCATGCCATTCGAATACGCAAACTGACCCAACACAGCTCTCACACCAGCATATAATATTCTGTGAAAGCAGATATTCTGCTGCGCAACTCACAAACTAATACACAACAACTGCATGCTTGTTATTACAAAATACAACAGTGGCAAGTCTGAAATGTAATTTAATCGTCTTTGTTGCCAGATATCCCGCGCGTTTTAGAGCCCTGTCATATTCGAAACTCACTTCTTGCTACATATCCGAAATAGTTTGTACTCTGACTTATTGCAAATCAAAAATAAAAAAAAAAGTTATTTCGCAAAGTTAAAAAGTTTATCTTTGGCACAAATCATAAATAATGTGTAGATTAGTGAAGGACTGATTACACTGACACAATTTGACACAGCTCAATTCTCATAGCTCTGTCAAAGCTGGCGGTCTTCGCTCCTCAGTTACCTCTCTTTATTCCCGACACATTTAGTTTTCATCACCTGTGATTTAACGGTGCGGTGGTCTGTATTTGCTGAGGGGCGTGGCTAAGGTAAAAAGCCTGGCACCACGGCAGGATGCGTTCATCATTGCAGAACAAAAAGTTGAGATGTTGGTTTAACCAAGGTGACACGGGACGACTTGACCCAATCTGAACTGACTGCCCTCTTTTTGTTTATTGTATCAGACTCTCACTCTCTCTGTCTCTCTTTCTCTTTCTCTCTCTCTCTCTCTTTCTCTCTCTCTCACTCACTCACTCTTTCTCTCTTTAAAACTATCTATCTCTCTATCATCTATCTATCAATCTGTCTATCTCTTTATCTATGTAAATATCCACCCATCTATCTTTATATCTCTCTCTTGTTCGCGTTCTAGCTATTTCTCTTTAACGCTATTTCACACTCATTCTCTCTCTCTCTCTCTCTCTCTCTCTCACACACACACACACACACACATACAAGCTCACACTGCACGCACCTAACGTTCGCGTGAGTCAAGTAATGTCGGGGGTTCATTTCAGTCGATTGTCCACTTCTGATCCCATGTAATTAAAACTCGTCTCGCTCTACTACTTGGGGGGGGGGGGGATGCTCTCACAGAGCTCGGCCTAATTTGATTAAAAAAAAAATACTTTGAAAACACAAACGAATGCACCAACTGCATACAAAATATTTCATCAAAAGAGGAAATAGAATATAGACAGCCCATACAGACAGTGGCGTACCTAGGGAGGGGGTCGGTATGCTCCCTGCGACACATGCTTTTTTTTTTCCTACCCACAGGCTGCTTATGTCTTAATGTAATAGCTTTTGTTTTTGTTTTTTTTTTTTGTTTTAATCAGCGGGCGACAATTTCTGACTTCTCTTAGGGTGCCACTAACGCATCACGCCACTGCCTAGACTTGCAAACAGACATGTGCAGACAGACATGTGCAGACATACTTGCAAACAGAAGCATATTCTTATAAATATAACTATGGGCATATCTACCTATTCAATAATGCCCATACACGGAGACCCGATCTCATGTCTTTATTAGCCCTGGGTAGAGACTTAAAGAAATATTTCGGAGCCCTGGTCAAAAGTACATGTCGTGAGCACTGGCACCGAGAGCCAACGCGGGCCCCAGGGCAGGACATCATTGCGGGCCCCTTAATAAACAATGAGTCGTGAATAAATTGACATGGTCGGGGCTGCCGGGCTACCTTTATTCCCCCTTACAGATGCGGGCCCCCTGGCAATGCCCCCCTGCCCCCCCCCCTTTCGGCGGCCCTGGTCGTGAGCCCCACTTTGACTTGGGTTTTATAGAACATAATACTTTGAGAGGGTAGAGGGCGTATAGAGTTAGAGCCCTTGTCTCTTTCTCTCTCTCTCTTTGAACTCTAAGTGATCACTTCGGGATGAGACTTAGATCAAACTCGATGTGTTCCTCAACATCTGGGGACTAACATAAAGGCCAAAGGCAAAGCAAGCTACCCGACTGGTCCACCCTGTGGTCCGCCGCCAGCCCAGGAGCACTCAACGGGCACATATTCAGCGGTTGCCTCAACCTCCTGGGCAATTAGTGTATGTTCGATTCTCCTCAGGCTCCCGCCCTCCCCCCCCCAGCACGTTTTGTCTTTCAGAGCCGTTCATAAATCATCAAAGGGTAAATAGGGCCCTTAAAGTACTAACCCAATCATATTATATTCTAAGAGGGTCCAGACAGGCATTTAATAGAATCTCCGCCATTCTCTTGGTAGGCTCGCCCCCCCCCCCACACCACCACCCCCAAAAAATATATTTCTCGGCCATATAAAAGAGCATATAAACGTAAAGTACACAAATAAACGCATCTGTTGTTTTTATAATTAAAGTACAACCCATATTAAATTAATTCATATTAACGTACACATTACATCCACACATGAAGTTATGAACTCGACCATGGGCCAGCTGATACTTCACAGAACGTTGCCTTTGTACTTACTGCATACATCTATAATGTATTCCTATCAACTCTAAAGAGCCAAAGGGGAATTATCCAAAATAGATTTTCGCAATAAAGCTTGAGTTACCCCCCTCCCTTTTGTTCCTTAAACTTACGTTAACGTAGCATCACTCAGTTCAATTAGCGATCAAACTATCTAGCTCTGAGAACAATGAATTGGGCAGACCATTAGAATGAACAATCAACAGGAACTAATAAAGATTAAAAAAAAACATCAAAGTTCTTAAAAAAAAAAACAACGTAGTAGCGAATAACACATGGCCATAAATGTATAGGATGACATGGCAAGCTTACAGAGGCACTAACCCTAACCCTAAAGATTCGCATTTAAGCATCGATATGTGAAGTTGTATGCCTTCGAACATAACGTAAACACTACAGCCTTGACCTAATAATAGCACCACCAAATGCCGGTGTGCGGCTATCAAGAGCATCAGGTGAAATATTGTACCTGTGGAATATTCTATTAGTTTACAAACCTATCATCCTGTCTGAATATATATATATATATATATATATATATATATATATATATATATATATATATGTATATATATTTATTTATTGTTATGTTGCTCTGAGGAATTCACTAAAGCACGATGAACTAGACATTGAATGTACCACAACAGTCAATGAGAGTTACGGGTTCTTTCTCTATAATCCTATAAATGTTGATGGATTTTCAAACACACAGTTATATAAACAGATAAAACTCAAACATTAGTTGATGTGCAATAGAAACCCAAGTTGAACTTTATTTCAGCTACTCGTGACTGCACTTTTAGTAAAATTCCATCTATTTCAATCTCTGAATCTGCAAAACTGACTCTGTCGAAACTCCAAAATAACTGCAAACTAACTTAAAACTTCTGCCTCGATCAACTGCTCGCCCTCGAGTGTCGTGGGAAGGGAATAGTGGAGGAGTGGCGTTTCCGACATCAAAGCCTGACTCAGGGGTTTTCTCTGAGTACGGTCGGGCTTAGATCTTGGCCAGTGGCCATAGGTGCGAAGTCGCACCTTCGTCTAGCTGCTCCCGAGTGCCTGGTAGCTTTGGTCGCGCTCTGCTGACCACATATCTAGAGGGGGTGGGGATGAGGGGAACATAACATGGGGGGGGGAGGGGCTGCGATCGTAACAATGAGATAATGCCACAACACAAGTCCAAGGAACAATAGGCTCAACAACTATGACCCCCTTTAAAGTCCCCCCTCCCCCCTGTCACTGGTTGTCACTGTCACTGGTTGTCACTGTCACTGGTTGTCACTGTCACTGGTCGTCACTGCCACACCTTAAAATGAGCGCAGTTAAAAATATTTTTTTTTTTTTTGTTGGGTTTTGGTATTTATTACTTGATTTGTATTTGTTTGTTAAGTCAAATCGTGATTGAAATTTCCAATTTATTATTTTTTTGTGTGTTTATTTGCTAATATTAAACTGATTTCTTTTCCTTAACAATATTTTTTAACTAGCTGTACCCTGCAAAAGCTTTGCATAGAGTTATATCCCCATAGGCTTGATCGGTAATCTAGCTTATTTTTTGGTTTCGGGCAGATCCAATTTTTTTCATGATTGTATTTTAAACTGGAATACTGTTGTATTAATTCTTTACTTTCGATTTAACGAGGAGCCCAAATCGCTTATATATATATATATATATATATATATATATATATTATTTTTAACAATTTCTATCAGACGCTGTAGTTCTTCAGATGGAATGTTCAATTCCCTCATGTTCTTCATTTTATGTTGTTATTGGCTATTGACGTAATAGTATTGTGGAGATGTATGAAGTGACATATGAACTAAATGGTGATCACAAATATGATCCTAGAGTAGCCTACACCTCATTGGCCAAAATATTGATCACACGCCTCTGTTTACATATCTCCCTTCCCATGGATAACTCGTGAAAGTAAAACCAACCGTCTCTTCTGTGGTTTAAATGAGATCAAGGGATGAACCATCTCATCCTTACAATGACTATAACCAGGGTCAGCTTTAGGCTGATTTGACCGTTTGCACCAAATTGGGCCCCGCGCCTGGCAGAGGCCCCGCAAGCATAATTTGAATTGGGCCCCGCAATTCTTAAGGCCGGCCATGATTGTAATTATAGCCAACGCGTCAGAAATGAAAGAACCAATAGGATAATGACTCGTTGCTATAACCATCATACAATCAACTCATTTAACTCATTACAATTACTAGTACATCATATAATATTTTCACTTTAGGTTTACAACACAGAAGACTTAAGTTATTTTGGCTGTTTTTTTTTTTTTGTTTTTTTTACACATCAATTCAAAAAGACCGGATTAATTAAACCGGACACTGTGTGAATCGTCCAAGGAATGGGTTGAGTGAATCCTTCACCTTTATTCCTTTTGAATGGGGGTCGCCCCCCCCCCCCCCTGTATGAGGATCGCCGGTTTAATCAAATACCACATATATATCTTTTGACACGAAGTGATACAAGTGGAAAGAAGGGGAAAAAAATATAAAGGAAAGAAGAACCATTCATCAGGAACAGAGTGATTTTGATGGTAGAATGCTGGGATAGATTCCCGGGGTTTAGGGACAGAACAAAATTGAATCTGGAAGAGAGAAGGGTGGGGTTGAGGGGGAGGGGGGGTCGATGGACGAGAGTGGAGTAGGGTGCGCGGGGGGGGGGGTTGGGACGCATAAAAAAAATCGAGAAATCAGGCTTGGTCATTTTTTGCATTAAGGTGTCCAGTGAATGCTAGTAATTATCTTCTCTTGTATCGATCCCCTTAATTTACTTCATCATACTGGAGGGGATGGGGGGGGGGGGGTGGTGTCATTGCAGCATCAATCACGGCACGTTTTCTAGAGCGAAGAGATTGGAGAACTTGATGTGGTGTGGGAAGGGTGTTTTGGGATGGGCGGAGGGGGGGGGGAGAGGGGATCACTGCTTCAGTTTGTCAAGCGGCTCTGTATTTTTTTTCTTTATAATTTCGGCTTCAGGGATAGGTCATAAATATATGTTATGTGACGTCTGCTATTGAGAAGGATTGAACCATTCCTGCAGCAGCTTGGCACATATTTTTTAAACGTGAGCAAGTTTTCTGTGTGGCGGTTAAGTAGGTCATACTCATTGTCCACACAATCGGGGGGTGGGGTGGGTGGGGTGTGGGGGGTCTTGTAAGGATGTAATATTGACCCCCGGGAAGGAAGGGGGGGGGGAAAGGATAAATATCATGATCGCGCAGACAGTGACTATCTGGTGTTTTTAAGGGCCCTAGGCATAGGGACATTAGGAGGTCACATTTAGAAACTATCGGGCCCACCATGATCATATTTAAACAGGTGCCTTCTTTACCCCTCTCCCCCAACACACAACTTAAGTAAATTATTTTCAATCCTAGGGGCCTGGCCAAAAAAAAATTTCACACACACACACACATACATAAAAAAATACACACACACATACAAACATACATACACATACAAACACACATACACATACAAACATACACACACATAAACACACAAACATCAAACATATATACACACACACCTACACACACATACAAACATATACACATACAAACACACACACACATACAAACATACACACATACAAACACTCACACATACACAAACAAACATAAAACATATACACACACACGTACACACACATACACACACATACAAACACACACACACACACAAACATACAAACACACACAATCTTTTGCAGATAACGATTCGTTCATTCCTGTACCCACTCTCTTTAACCATATATCCCCCCACCCCTACCCCATCCTTTCACTCAAATTACACGTTCCCTGGATACACAACTACCTGACACGCTTCATAGATATGACCTCCTCGCATGACATAATTGGAACAACTCTGTCCGCGCGACGTCGCTATAAAAAAAAAACAGAATTACTTTTCACAATTTTTCGACAGTCAAATTAAATCGACTTCGGTTCAGAATAATATAATAAAGTAAAAGACTGTATTAGGATTAATTTTATTTTTAAATGTGCATCTTTTTTTCATAAGTTTACAGTAAATTTATTTAAAAGTGATAAATTTGAATGGCGTGACATAAAAATTGCTGATAAAGGCTACAGTGCAAACGGAATGAAAAAACAAAAAAAAAACACAAAGCGAAAGTTAAAAAAAAACATGGCTGACGATAAAAATGACGTAGTTTGTCTGATTGTTGGGTCATGATGTCACGCGAGAGCAACTAATGGTTCGTCCTACATTGGAACGATTCCAACACTGGAAATGGGGGGAAAATGAAATGAAACAACATTGTCTAAAGAAAAAAACATTAATGATTTATATTAGATGTACGATATAAAATGTTTTAAGAGTGCGTCATGAAAGAGTTATTTCCCCCTCACAATTTTTGTACATTTACAATTTTTCAGCATCCTCGGAAATTGATGAAGGCTTATCAACTTTGCAGGATAATTTGATGTCACACAAAAAGTTGTTTAAAATGAAAGATAAAAAATAATTAAGACAAAATGTTATTTTTTTTTTAATTTTTGTTTTTGAATCTATCTTTTGTTTAGATTAGAAGAACATAACACTATATAATAATCCTTTAGCTTAGCCTGTATTATGAACGATTTTCTAAAGGGTTTTTTTTTTAACGTTTATGCAAACTTGAATAATTTAAAATTATGCAATGATTGAATAATTAATAAAAATACAACATTTTCTGAAAAAAACTTTTCAAAAGGATTATGATAATCTTTAAATCCGTGAGGTTAGGTTTAACACTGTTGAGAAAAAGGTTTAACAGTCATGAAATTAGGTTTCAAAGTCGTGAGCATAGGTTTAACAGCTCAGCTAATCAGCTTTTTTGTATTTTATGTCTTTCAAAATTTGTTTCATTGCCTTATGATCACACATTTGTATGTATTGGAATCGGTCTGAATCCCTGTATCACCAAAATCACTGGATTGAACGGGGGTCGGCATCTTTTTTGAACCGCGGGCCACAAGGGATTCCCAAATTTTACAGAACGGCTGGACCAAGAGCAGATAGATGGAAAGTGTATATGAAACACTATTCATTAAATGTCTTACATCATTTATGTGAACTGGCGCTGGCCGGATGAAACAGCCTGACGGGATTTAATTGGCCCGCGGGCCGTAGCTTGAGCCTCCCTTGACTTGAACTTTGTAAAAATAAAAATAAAAGAATCGTATCAATATTTCCGTATATGACATGACGTAAAATGGCCAGTTATAAAATTGTGTACTCTTGTAAGATAGCTTTTTAGTTTTTGTTTATGGTAAGTTTCTTCATTGGTAATAACGCCAGACAGCCATAAAAACAAAAAAATATCAACAGTATTAGTATCCGGTGTAAATACTAGGTTTAAAAAAATCAAGATGGCCGTCGTAGGAATCAATTTCTAGTTTCTCGTGTTTGTTGTTGTTGTTTTGTTTTTCCACTCTTTAATTCTTCATGTCGTCTGGAGGTCAAAGGTTATGTTGTCAGTTCGTCTGAGACACAATTTACGTCGAGCTGATGGCGGAATTGTGGGGGTCGAGTTTGTGTCAGAACGATCAAATCATCTTGGCCAAGGGTCAAAGGTCAAATCATGGGCAAGTTTGATGTGAAAGGGGGGGGGGGGAGCAAGATGGAGACAGTTCTTTATTCTTTTGTTTTTTTTTAATAACCGCATCTTTAAAAAAAAAATTCTCTTTTTTCTTTGGCTCCACGGCCCTTTTAGGACCCTGGCCTGCCATACTACTCTTCTCCATTTTTTTTCCCGATCCATGGTCTTCTTCCTCCTAGTGTTGTTTTAGTCCCAAGTCATATTTTAGTTTCAGTTTTTATTTCGTTTTTTCTGTAATAATTTTAGTTTTCGTCTAGTTTTAGTCTTGCTTCTAATTTTAGTTTTAGTTTTAGTTCTCGTTGACGAAAAGTCAACATTTTCGTCAACGAAGGTTTTAGTTTTAGTTTTCGTCGACGAAAACAACACTACTTCCTCCCTTCTCTCACTCCTGTGGCTTTAAGGTGTTTCTCCACTTCCTCCAACCATCTGCTTCTTGGTCTGCCTTTAGGCCTTTTCTCATTGGGTGTTGCCTTATATATAGCTTTTGGACCTCCGTTGTTTTGCATTCTTTCTACGTTCTCTACCCACCCCAATTTATTCATTTTGATTTCAGCTGTTTTATTTTGGTTCTTCGTATAGTTCGTACAATTCTGAATTGGATCTACTTCTCCACTCGTTATTCAAAAAATGCAACATTTTTTAAACTGGTAACATAAATATGCCACAAAAAAACCCAATAATACGTAATTATGTATATAGGTCACTTAATGGAGCTTAGACGAGCTAGTCAATCACCTGGCAGCCAGGGGTCAGCGTTCTCTTTTGATAGAAATTATGAAAAGAATATCTTATAGAACACAAGCTATTGCGCATGTGCTGCTATAATCATTTTAAAGCATTCCTACGAATGTAACGGTTGTCGTATATTCATTGGGATATTTTCAGATTCCAAAAGGGCCCCATCATAAAGCGGACAAGTTATGTCTAAGGCTAAAGAACGTTTTTGATAGAATTGTGTCCGCTACAAAAACTATCTATTAGTCAATCTTTTAGACATACTACCTTCTTAAAGACTAAGAGTTAGACCCAGTGCCGAACCTAGGGATTTGGAGCCCTGGGGGGGGGGCTTGGTCTCTTTGAGGGCCCCTGCCTTTTGACATTCGACACAATGCTATAAGATAATATACTTAATATTTAATGCAAAAAAATATTTTTGGGTCCCTTTAAGCTGGGGCCCGGGGAGATTTTCGAATTCGGACCCCTCCTCCCCCACCATAGGTACGCCTCTGGTTAGACCGACTCTCTGTTAGACATGCTGGTGCTCTGAGAAAGATTAGACCGACTCTCTGTTAGACATGCTGGTGCTCTGAGAAAGATTATCTTCAAGAAGACTTTATTTTTACCTAGAAACACCATCTGTTCGAACCATCTGTTCGAAGTTTATATTAGGTCAAGTCGACACTCCATCCATCTGTCTAGGGCCCGGCCAGACGGTCAAATTTACAATGTAGCCCGCGGCTCAAAACGTTTGCCAACCCCTGGTCTATCATCAATTTATGTAATTACAGCACAATCAGGATGTCCGTTTAGGCTTGTGTATGCTGCATAACACATACACACCAAGCCCTGCTTATTTGTTCTACTTAGTAAAATGTATTACCTGCCCCCCTGCTTTTGCCTGGCCCCTGCTGTAGAATGCCTGGCCCTTCCTGTAGAATTTTCACGCTACGTGGCTGATACACACTCACAAACACAACAGACACATTATTACACACACACACAAACACACCAGACACATAACCACACTCAACCAAAAACACACCAGACACATAACCACACACACACACAAACACACCAGACACATCACCAAACACACACACCAGACACATAACCACACACACAAACACACAGGACACATAACCACACACACAAACACACACAAACACACCAGACACATAACTACACACGCTAACTCAAACCCATCACTTTAATTTCAGTATCAAAACGTTACAAATTTCAACCACAGCTTGTTGTTGTCCCAGCACATTAATGTCACGGCTCTCTCGTGCAAGTCACTGTACTAGTATCAGTTACTCCCCATTCCCCCCCTCCACCCAACCCCCCCCCCCCCCGCCCTCAAAAATACATTAATTACGTTTTTCTTTACAAACTAACATGCACAATGCAACCGACCGTACATTCGTAAATATAACTCACACCTTCAGCACGTGCGTCGGCCCCCTCCCCCCTCCCACCCCCTCGACCCTCGCCCCTCACCCTTCCACTATAACACCACCCTTCACTTTACACCCACACACACACACACACACAAACACACATACACACGCAGACACCGTTAAGTCATCCTTTATCATAGGCATGCCTTTGCCTCCACTAATAATCGCTGCTCGCTTTTCAACCTTTGCTTTTAATTATCTACAAGTACTGGCCTAAATATGTCAGCACCATTTTTTTTCGCCCTGCTCACTACTTGACTTGTGAAGACTATTTTAGTTCATATCTCCTATGACCAAAACTCTTCTCTTCTTGTGATCCGTACAAAAAGAAAAAAAAAAATGCCCGGTCGGTAAGCCGATAAATACCAACACACACTTCGAGTAACAATCCTTTGATAGATTAGTTGTTTTTCTTTATTTTAATTCTCTTCGTTATATTTGAGAGAAAATGCAATAAAATAAACGCAAGGTATCGAAAGATTAGCACACACATCTGTTGCCAATGGCTACAGCCACGTTGCTAATGACGCTGATACTCATGGGGTCAGAGGTTCCCAGCTTGTGTGTTTCTCAGAGGTATCAGGGGCCTCAAGTAAATGTATCAGGGGCCTCAAGTAAATGTATCAGGGGCCTCAAGTAAATGTATCAGGGGCCTCAAGTAAATGTATCAGGGGCCTCAAGTAAATGTAACAGGGGCCTCAAGTAAATGTAACAGGGGCCTCAAGTAAATGTATCAGGGGCCTCAAGTAAATGTATCAGGGGCCTCAAGTAAATGTATCAGGGGCCTCAAGTAAATGTATCAAGGGCCTCAAGTAAAAGTATCAGGGCATCATGAGTTTCAATACCATTTCATTAAAAGAATAATAATCAACGAAAATTGACCAATTTGGGTAGAGATGAGTTAATATAATCTGTCTAGGGAAATGAATGCACAAAAAAAATAATAATTTAGAACCGCTGTTCCCGAGGGAACATTCTTCGTTGCATTTCTTAAGAGGGGAAAAGGGAAAAAAAACAGCTTTGCGCTAAGAAACATTTAGAGATACTTATAAAACCATAACAGAATTTATAGAGGCAGAACTATTACTGGATCGCTTGTAAAAACTGACTTCATTATCTACATGTGTCCGCTATACGTCTAGTGAACACATGTGTACATGGCGGCCCGAGGGGCCAAGCACGGCTTGTACGGGGGATGATCCAGCCCGCGCTCAATATGGATTGTTCCCATTAGTGGCGTTCATATATATATATATATATATATATATATATATATATATATATATTATATATATATATACGCTCACTTATCTACTCTTGGCCCATTATATAGCCCATTGTGGCTCACGATTCTAAATGCTCGCCGACCCTGTGATCTGGGGGCCTAAAAGTACATGTGATAAATTAAATTTAGCATCGTCACTGTCGAGTGCTTTCACCCGTCAGTCCGACTTGTGCCATGGCAACCAATTATCCGGTTAATTAGTTCACATTAGATACAGCTGATATGATCGTTTCTCACTCACACAAACACATACACACACACACAAACACATCCACACATATATACACATACACACACAAGCACATACAAACACACTATCTTTACACAAAATTCAATTATATTCAGTTAAAATTGTGTGTAAATGCACTATACTGGACTACATATGTCATTTACATAAAGCTGTTAAAATATCAATAAATTAATTAGTTGATATTTGAACAACATGGGCAACCATAATTGTAGTAAAATATTTGAACGAATGACAAAAAAAAAAGATACATTAGATAGATAGACAGATAGATAGACAGACAGACAGACAGACAGATAGACAGACAGACAGACAGACAGACAGACAGACAGACAGACAGACAGATAGATAGATAGATAGATAATTAGATAGATAGATAGATAATTAGATAGATAATTAGATAGATAGATAGATAGATAGATAGATAGATAGATAGATAGATAGATAGATAGATAGATAGATAGATAGATAGATAGATAGATAGATAGATAGATAGATAGATAGATAGATTGTGTTGGTAAAGGTGGCGCATCTGCTTCTGGTCATCAAAGATTAAGTTAATTAGAAGTACACAGACTCAGCACTATGAAGTACAAGAGCCGAGCACTATAAGTCGTCAACTCTTCAAATGAACGGCAATTAGAAATGTGGCAAAGGTACAACTCAAACCCAACCAGCCCAGAGATGAATTAGAAATGTGGCAAAGGTACAACTCAAACCCAACCAGCCCAGAGATGAATTAGAAATGTGGCAAAGGTACAACTCAAACCCAACCAGCCCAAAGATGAATTAGAAATGTGGCAAAGGTACAACTCAAACCCAACCAGCCCAGAGATGAATTAGAAATGTGGCAAAGGTACAACTCAAACCCAACCAGCCCAGAGATAAATTAGAAATGTGGCAAAGGTACAACTCAAACCATCACAGTGATGATGATATTTGATACTACCTAGCTTGTGCTTTTGGCGTGTTTATGTTTATTTTACTCATGTGTTGTGTTGCTAATACAACATTCATCAAATAATGTATACAACTTCACAAAAAATTGTATTGGAGGTGATTGAAGGTCGTGATGTGTAAAAAGAAAAATCGCTAGGCGTTTGATCTCAGAGGTTCGGGTTCGATCTCCGGTGAGAAAAAATGGAAATGTTCGTGTAGTGGAGGAATTTCTCTCTGTCTCCCGCGGTACCTCCATAGCCATTGCACTTTTTTGCTATGAAAGAAGAGCCATTCCGAAAAACTGTATCATTAGTGGTGTATGGGATATTCGAGATAAGCATTTCATCGTTACAGGGACAGAGCAAAAGAAATGCCGCTTTTTCTCGTATATAAAGTAAACAATCATATTTTTGTAATTCTTTATTTTATATCTGATTGACTAGCGGACGCTTTCTACCCACGGGAGGTGATTTCTTTGTTAATGTATGGTAAAGTAAAGTTCCCTTAGCCCTCAGGGGCCATCAGGGCAGATGAAGTGTAGAATTCCCCAACTTAAGTCAGGTACCCATTTAAAGCTGGGTGTACTTGTGGGATGACTTTGCACCAAATTCCTTCTCACGTAGGATCGAACCTAGGACTCTCAGGTCAGCAGTCGAGTATCTACACCACTCGGGCATCCGTTCAATTTAAATTTATAGAATGAATGCTAATAGTTTCACCAACCTTTGTTGGCCCAACGTGTCTCTTCAATTAGTTTAACACAGCTCTCAGTGTGCCAGATTTTCGTTTTATGTAGACCAAATGTTCATTAATTCTTGATACATTGACAATGTGGCAACTCTCTATAGTATGGTTTCCTACTATATATATATATATATATATACTATATAAATACATATACATATATATATATATATATATATAAACATAAGATTGAACCGGTCATTGATCGCATGGTGTGTACACTCTTAAAAAGTGAGCGGTATCGTGAAAACCCATCCTGTCCATTGCTGCGACAAGCTCTCTTTTTTTTTGTTGGCAACTGTTACGTCACAACATTGCACTTTATACGAGACGCTGGTCACTTCACACAATATTCGCGCGCTGTCCTTCCTTCACTTTGCGCACTCTCATTTTTTTTTGTGTTATAGCTTCCCGTCAAAAAAAAAACTCGCCATCCCGAGCTAAGATAACTCCAGCCCGCTGAAACGGTGGATTCAAGGGAGAGAAGCGAGCTGTGAGTATAGGACAGGGTTACCGAGTTTTGCTGTTACTGCGGGCTTGAGATGTAGAGGAGGGAAAGGGTGGTGGTATGCGAAAGGTGCTGTATAATGTAGCTGGGCGGGTGGGAGGGGGGGATAGAGTTGGGCGCAAAGTGAGAGGCGACGGAATGGGAGAAAGTGAGAAAGGTGGAAAGGGGGGGTTGGGGGAGAAGGGCGGCGGGCTAATTAAGTAAAAGAAGAAAAATTGTATTAACGAGAGTGAGAGGGCCCCAACGCTTGATAGTGAGAGGGGGGGGGAAGAAAAAAAATAGTGAAGGATCGGTGTTGAGGGGCCGGGGGGGGGGTGAGGGGTGGATGAGTGAGGGGGTGGAGGTACTAGGTATGGAGTGGCTGCTACCCTAAGAGTGATGGTGGACGTGAAAAGGGGTTGAGGGGTGGGGAGGGGTAATTCTAGGGTAGTAGTGTGATGGTACAGACGCAATGCAGTTGCAAATTCATTTCCTGCGGGTTCAACACAACGATAACAACAGTTTATTATTATTATTATTATTCGGACTTTACACACTTTCTTGGACAACAACAACAACAACAAAAAATAATTCTATTTTGTATTTGTTATTTCTATATGGTTGGTTTATCATATCACACTGTTGTTACATAGATAACATTCATATGAAACTCTACATGGTGAGTAACAATAAAGTTATGTCTGTCAATATGTTGCCCCTTAGATTGAATGTTTCCATTTTACACTTTGACGATTACATTTCCGTAAATTTTTCACTAAACGATTCTTTTACCCGTGGCTATATGAGTAGGCTTTTTGTCATTATATTGAAAGAGAATATAAGATAAATAGACAGACAGACAGACAGATAGGTAGATAGATAGATAGATAGATAGATAGATAGACAAACTGACAGACAGATAGATAGATAGATAGATAGATAGACAGACAGACAGACAGACAGACAAACTGACAGACAAACAGATAGATAGATAGATAGATAGACAGACAGACAGACAGACAGACAGACAGACAGACAGATAGATAGATAGATAGATAGATAGATAGATAGATAGATAGATAGATAGATAGATAGATAGATAGATAGATAGATAGATGGATGGATAGATAGATAGATAGATAGATAGATAGATAGATAGATAGATAGATAGATAGATAGATAGATAGATAGATAGATAGATAGATAAACTGACAGACAGATAGATATATAGATAGATAGATAGATAGATAGATATATAGATAGATAGATAGATAGATAGATAGATAGATAGATAGATAGATAGATAGATAGATAGATAGATAGATAGATAGATAGATAGATAGATAGATAGATAGATAGATAGATAGATAGATAGATAGATAGATAGACAGACAGACAGACAAACTGACAGACAAACTGACAGACAAACAGATAGATAGATAGATAGATAGATAGATAGACAGACAGACAGACAGACAGACAGACAGACAGACAGACAGACAGACAGATAGATAGATAGATAGATAGATAGATAGATAGATAGATAGATAGATAGATAGATAGATAGATAGATAGATAGATAGATAGATAGATAGATAGATAGATAGATAGACAGGTAAATGTAGTAAAGTTATTTGTAACTTGTAACAATTTTTTGATCATCTTTACAAATACTTTAAAAACACAGATAAATAATACAAAACAATAGAGCATTTTTTTCTAAAAAGGTAAAGGCTCCCTTAGCCTAATAGATTATCGGGGCAGATAGAGTATAGAATTCATTTAATTTATGTTACCAATGGTAGATGAAAGGATTGTGTGGTTAGCACAAAGCCCGGCCGCCCTTTTTTCAGAAACTCATGTCAGGTACACCAAATTTCACCTGGAAAAAAATTCCCTATGTTCTCTCCGAGGTTCGAACCCGGGACTCCCAGGTAGACAGCCAGGCGATCTCGACTGCTCTGCCACCCATACACCGGAATTTAATATAAACTTAGTTCACTTAGTAATAAACGCATTAAGGTCGTATAGGGTCTTGCTGTTGTTAGCTATAACATAGAGTAGTACCAAAACATTGATGTACAATAACAGCTGTATTAAAAAGAAACATTGGCGATATATGGTATAATACCAGATTTTTTAAAAATGCATTCTAAAACATCTTCGTCCATTTAAATAAATACTACATTAAATACTAAATGAAAGATAGATTAACATAATGTTGTTCGGGCAAAAGAGGCGTATCTAAGGTGGGGGGGAGGGGTGTCCAAATTCGAAAGTGCCCCCGGGCACCAGCTTGAAAGGGGTCCGAAAAATTTTTTTTTACATTTTACGTTAATTTCATTATCTCATGTCATGGTGCTGAATGTCAAAAATGCAGGGCCCCCAGAAAAGGCCAAGTCCTCCCGGGCCCCCAAATTCCTAGGTAGGGCACTGTCAGGCAAGAGGGAAATTTAAACTACATTCTTTTTCAGAAATGTTTCCAATTAAGTTTATCAGGAGATCCTCGTTACACCAGGATCTATTATTGTACCACAATAAATTGTTAGAGATAAATTTTAAAAAAAAAGAAGAAATGGCGGCAGTCGGAAACGGTGATTAAAAATACGAGGTATACGATTACTGCATAGTTTACATTCTGTGGATGTGGGATGGGGGTGGGTATGGGGGGGGTAGGGATTGTTGTTGTTTACAGTATAATGCAAATTAAAAAAAAAAAAAAAACATATTTTGTCTTTAAAAAACTGTAATTTTTTTTTTTCATCTAGGGGTTGAGATGGAGGAAAGGTTTATCTTAGGGTGAGGGGGGAGGGGAGGGGGGAGGGGTGGGAGGGAATCCCTGAAATTTTGTTCAACCGGGAACGGGGAAAAGCATATTTTTCCATATATTTCTTTTTCTTTTTTTACTTTAATTTATTATGTAAACGAATTCTCAAAAAAAAAAAAATAAATTATTAGCTTAGATAATCATGTCTGCTTGCAAAACCTTGTCTAATTTTCCATGGCGGCTTAGCGCGCACACAAACTACACACACACACACACACACACACACACAAACACGCACACACAAACACACACGCACACGCAAACACACACGCACACGCAAACACACACGCACACGCTATATTAGATTTAATCCAAGGCCCACATAACGACATGTGACTGCCCCAGCCCACGAGTGGAGCTGATGAACTATTCAGATTTCCTACTTTTGGTGGGCGGCCGACAAAAGGAACAGCCCTACTAGATTGACCTGGGGGTGGGGGGGGGAGTGCGGCATGATACTGTCAAGAATGTACTGTTATTCGATAACACGGTTATCAATACTTCGTATCAACATTATCAGCTACTTCAGTCAAACATATCTCATTGTAAGATAACCTGTTCTAATCTATTCCAATTTTAAGCTTATCAGTTCTAGTCTATCCCATTGTAAATTATCCTATTCTAAATTATCCTATTTATATTCTGTCCTGCTCCCAGCTTCTCAATACTTTTTTTTTCACTTTTTATTTTCTCGTCCTTGCTCGTCATACACGCATTTATTCCCATGTTATATGTCCAATTAAGGGGACTGGTGTTCGTGCGGTGTAGAGCGCTCGACTGTCCACCGGAGGGTCTCGGGTTCGAATCTCAGTAGAACCTTTAGGATTTTTTAAGGTCCTGGTGATAGTCCCCCAAGTCCCACCAGCTTTAAATGGGTACCTGACTTTAAGTTGGGGGAGTAAATGCGGCTGGGCGTTGTGCTAACCACACAATCCCTTCATACGCCGAGGTTATAGAAACAGATGAATTCTACACTTCATCTGCCCCCGATGGCCCGTTAAGGTTAAGGGAAATATTTGAAATTTGTAAGAAATTTTTTAGCGCTACATAATTTTTAAATATTTAGCGCTAAACAATTAAATTAAAGCAATAATCTCATTTGCTTTTTTTTAAAACTACAATAATCGTTGATCGCTTTTAGTTCTATTTGTAAGTAAAAATATATAAAAAGGAAGATTTGAATCCTATTTAGTCTAGTAGTAATATAACACCTTACTCGCTACTTTTGATTCCATGTTTTCTTTAAACTAACTATATTTAGCTATAAAAGTTTAACTTTTAAAGATCAGACAACGATCTATTTTTGGGTGTTTAAAGTTTAAAATAGGTCAATAATTTATTTTTCTGCAATTTTTTTTAATTTAGTGGATTTTGTCACGATTTGGATAAAATTCCTCGCATATTTAGATAAATAACTTGGAAGATACATTTTTATTGAACATTAAAGTGATATTGATTTAGATTTGAAATGCATTTTAATTTGCGCTTTTATGTGGAAATAGATAATAATTTAAAGAAAGTATGAATGAAATAACAAGGTTTGTTGACGTTACTATGGAAAACTAAAGAAAAAATGAACTATCGGGAAGGGGGGTGTGTGCCACAGTATATATTTTTTTTTGGAATTCATTTATTAATAAACATATTTATTATATTTTCTAAGATATGTTACCCATTTCTTTTGTTTGATTGTAATAGAACAAGTTAAATTAGGTACAGCTTTATTAAAAATTTAAAACTAGAACCTGTTATTTTGACAGTTATATTTCTTAACTCAAGATTAGAAGGGTTCTAGTCACAGTCTTCAAGATCTAAATGGTTAATACTGTTTTTTGCTATCTAGAACTTAAAAACTAAATTTTTATTCTATTTTTCATTCTTATATCTTTTTTATGTTAGGTGAGATATTACTACTTCGCTTGGAAGAGTTACTATTTACTTTGGTAAAATCTGGTTCCTGTTCCGATTCCAGCAGGATTCAACTATTAAATCCGATTCCGTTCCGATTCCTGCAGGATCTAAAAATTACAATCCGGTACAGCCCTACTTCTCAGACTGGGGTGATTGCATCACTGGGCGATTGCATCATTGATTACATCATTGATTGCATCACTGGGGTGATTGCATCACTGGGTGATTGCATCACTGGTGATTGCATCATGCATGCTTGACCCTGCAAGCACTTACAAGGGATAGGGACACCTACAAAAAATAGCATTATTTTAAAGTACCTACAAATTAAAATAACATAAAAAAAAAAATAAGGTTAAAGCTTAAATATTCTGTAATCAGTCTTACAGGACAATTATGATACAAGCTATTTATTGTTATACAGATTTTTATCTCCAGTCCGTCCACACCGGTGCTATCTACTTCACAGTCACAGCAAAACAATGCCCACTGAGCCAGTTATCAGTGAAATTGGCAATAGACTTTCTTTACAGTTTAAATCACAGTCACTTGCACATTTTCTTAAAAGAGGTTAGTATTAATTTGCTTTTAAGGTCTTTCTCTGTCATTCCATAAATACACCTCCTCTGTTTGTAGTGATGTTTGAAAATCTCATTCCACAGTGAAGCAAATAGTGAAAAAAAAATTTTCAGAGAAAAAAGAATTGTTTTTAAATTATTGAATATCCCACGCCCCACAAGGGCAAAAATTAAATTTTTAAATTTATCTTTGGGCACCCCAAAAATGTAAACCTAACATATGAAAAATTCAGCACAAATTAAAATTTTTTTGGACAAGATTAAGAGGGTGTTCATGTTTAGTTTTAACAAATAATAAAATGAAAAAATCAGCATATTCGTTACCAGGGTTTAATAAAAAGTATACAAACAATTAAATTAATAGTTAAAATCTTGGTTCAACTGCACCAATGTTGACTTGTTCCTGTCTGGGCAGTTCTGTCTACCAGAGCCCCAACCCACGCCCCACAAGGGGGCAATTTGATTTTTAAGGGGGGCAATTCGAAAATGGACTCGATACGAGTTTTACCCTTTCGCTCCGGGCCATTTAACCCTTTGGGCACTATAGTCGCCGCGCGTCGCCGATTTCGGGTTGTTCCGTTGCCGATAGTGCTACATGTTTTTAATTGCTTATTTTAAGCTTTTGAATCTCTGAACATAGAGAGCGATAGTTATTCTATTTTATTCCATATTAAAATGAGTGGTGCAGCAAGAAAAAAACTCGTCAATATTCAGAGGACTATTTAAAATTTGTATTCATACCCGCTGTCCACGATGCGCGGATGCCTTTTTGTCTTTTATGCCAGCAATGCTTGACCAACGAATCAATGAAACGAGGTCGTCTTGAAGCACATTTGAAGGCAAAACATAGTGCTCATATTAATTCAGATTTGAATTACTTTAAAACTTTAAAGACAAATTTTGAAAAGAGAACAACATTAAAGTCCCTATTTACTGCTCATACTTCAACTACTAATCGTGTTCTTGAGGCTAGTTATAAAATGTCTTTATTCATCGCAAAAACTGGAAAAAATCATACTATAGGAGAGAATTTAATAAAACCGTCAATATCAGCATTTCTTAAAACGGTTCTTCAAAAAGATGACAAAGATGTAAAAGCTATGCCACTCAATAACAATACTGTTAGCAGAAGAATAGATGAAATGAGTGAAGATATTGAAAAACAACTTGTTGAAAAGTTGAAAACAACAAATTTCTCAGTGCAAATGGATGAATCAACTTTGAGAGACAATGAGGCAGTATTAATAACTTACGTAAGATATATTGATAAAGGGAATTTTTCTGAAGAAATATTGTTCTGTAAAAGATTAGAAAGCACCACTACCGCCAAAGATGTATATAATCAGCTGAAAAACTACTTAGATGTCAATGATATACCGATAAAAAATATAACATCTTGTGCTGCAGATGGTGCTCCTAATATGATGGGCAAAAAAAAATGGTTGCTTAAAATTGATGAAAGATGAGAATCCAGAAATGATTCTTGTGCATTGTGTTATTCATAGGGAAAACTTGGTAGCTAAAAACATCTCGCCTGGTCTTAATGAAGTACTACATTCAGTAATAAAGTGTGTTAATGCTATTAAAGCTAATGCCAAAAGTGAGCGTCTCTTCAAATTATTTTGTGAAGAAAAAAATGAAGACCATGTGAGACTTTTACTTCATACTGAAGTAAGATGGCTATCAAAAGGGAACTGTTTGAAAAGATGTTTGATTTTTTAAGCGGCAAACCTGAAATGAAGTATCTGTTAACAATCGATGGTAAAGCATTTGTGAGTTATTTAGCCGATATCTCTGAAAAATAAAATACATTAACTAAACAACTTCAAGGAACAAATAAAACACTTGTCGATACAAAAGCGAAGATATTTGGTTTCATTACTCTTATTGAGTTATGTCAGAAACAAATTAACAACAAAAACTTTGAACAGTTTCATTGGCTCCAAAATGTTACTTATTATTGTCAATCATCTGAATATTTTGTCGGCTGATTTTAAAGAAAGATTTTCTGATTTAAAACAAATTGATTTTCCAACATGGATGATGCAGCCAATGTTAGTGGATTTGTCTGATATATCAAATAGGCAGTATCAAGAAGAACTCGCAGAATTGCAAAATGATGAGTCAGTTAAAACTATTTTATATAAAAGGTGCGATGGCATGACTTTGTGAGGATACAGAAATCAAATAGCCAAATTTAACCAAATGTGCAAGAAAACCATTGCTATCATTTCCATCTTCATATCTAGCTGAATGTGGATTTAGTGTTGTAAATGAATTACTGTTAAAAAAAAGAAGTCGGCTGGATATAACACGACGCAGAGACTTGAGACTGAAGCTAACCAAATTGGAACCTAATATAAAAGCTTTGTGCAGCATGCATCAAGCGCAAGGATCTCACTAAACTGGAATAATAAATTAATATAGAAATATGTTTATTTATCTTTTTTTCGTATTAGAATTTCAGTTTAACATTATATTTTTTGAAAATTTACTTATTGTTTTTCGTTAACAAGTTCCTAGTGATTTCTTATTAAAACCTATTATTTAAGTTTCTCAAGTGAACAATCAATCAATCAGTTTTTTGATATTGAAAATTATGCATTTTACATTGGGGGGGGGGGCATAAAAATTTGAGAAAAGCTAAGGTGGGGCACAACATGAAAAAGGTTGGGAAACACTGCTCTAATCACTCACTCTATATTGGATGAAAGGGCAGTAAAACATTGAGACAGGTGGAAGTGTTTCAATGAAATAATGTAGTTTAGTCAATCTAAATGTCATTGATGTCAACGAGAGATGAGGCTTAGAGCGCTGGACGCAACCCACAGCCTAACTGATCGTACATTGCCCACGAGTTGTAGCTTGTCGCGATGTCTGATCTAATGGCTCGGTTCATATGAGGTCCTCTTTAAAGAAATTAAATTTTTATAGCTAAATATAGTTTATAGAAAACACGGAATCATAAGTAGCGGAAGGTAAGGTGTCGTATTACTACTAGACTAAATACAATTCAAATCTTCCTTTTTAATATATTTTTATTTACATATAGAAAGAACTAAAAGCGATCGACGTTTTTGTATTTTTGAAAATGCAGGAAAGAAAGAAAGGAAGTTGTTTTAATTTAATTGTATTGCGCTAAATATTTAAAAAATGATGTTGCGCCAAAAAAATTCTTACACCCAAATTTCAAACAACGAAGAAATCCGGATTGAATCCGGCACATTTTAATCGGAACCGGAATCGGAACCGGATTTATTAAAACTGCCGGAATCCGGCTTAACGGGAACCGGAATCGGATTCCGGTACAGCCATACTAATGACCGATGCTGCATTAACAATGAAAAAGACATTATCTTCCCCTTCAAGAGGTGCCTCCAATGGCGACATACTCGACACGCTGGAATTCCGTACCTCGATGTACGCTCATACAAGACTTTGCGGTTTACTTTTTTTTTACTTATATATCAGATAGTAAGTTCTACAATCAAGTGATGTGAGAAATGGCGGATGTTTTCATGTCACTTGTTCATCTTTCACCCCTGCTACCCCCCACCCCACCCCACCCCCTCACCATAACTACGAACAACATCCATCCACCTCTTTCCACACATACACACACACAATGACAATTCACCTAGTCTGCACACCTGTAGCAGTTCACATAGTTTGCCTGAGATAACCTGCTTTCGTCAACCTATTCAGCTGTCGTCTGAGCCTCATTTCATTTCACCGCGTGCAGTGCAGTGCTATGTTGATGTTTGATTTTTTTTTATATCATCTTTTGAGTTTTTTTTTTAATCAAGTAGTATTATCAATTTTTTTTGGTATTATGTTATTACAATATAGTCCTACATAATATCACGTTTGTTGTCGTCGTTTGATCCTGCTTGTTAATATTCTGGGATCGGTTTCAACTTACACCATTAATTTCCATTTTTTCGCTTCGTCAGCGATACAGATATCTTAATTTAAATCTTGCAGGGGTGTGTACGGCCTCTTACACATTCTTCGAACTTTGCGCAAAACGAGCACTTTGCAAGTTAGGGGGGGGTCGGGGGACCACAGGGGCCGCCGTTGTCTTTCTTTATCCACTTTGACCGTTTTACGCCGTGCTCCTTTTAGCATCCATACAAGTGACACAACCCCCCCCCCTAGTCTGCAAGGATCACGTAGGTGAACTGCGTCAGTGAGTCGCCGCAACCGGAGTCACCCAATCAGGATTGACCAACCCTACCTCGCCCCATTATGAATAATAGAATCTCATTTTAGTCGTTTGCAGATTGTATCACGGATGCATTTCAGGTGGCGTCTTTGAGGACCACTGAACTCACAACATGTGAATGATACGATGGGGGGGGGGAGGGGAGACGAGTTTTATCAGCGATGTTTTATCGTCATCCTTAGCTGACTCCTTTAGGGTGACACAACGAGGCGGATGACAGAAAGGGGGCGGTCGTGGTGGGAGAGAGAGAGAGAAAGAGAGGATACCCCATTATGGGAAAGGGGGGGGGGGTACGCGACGAGGAGGAATTTTTATGATGGTTTTTACGTGATGCGATAGAGGAGGGCCGATGGAGGATGAGGTGGGCACACACCGCGTCGCATCAAGTGAAATATGACATGTAGCTGTTGTTGTTGTTCATTTTTTTTTTTATTAAACGACTGATAACATTTTATTTCCGCGCGGTGGCGTCACTCGATATGGAGGCAAACAGGGATGCGAGATTCACATGGGCGTAAACAAAGGAAGTTAAGTTAGAGGTTCATCTTTATCCTCCCCCCACCCCACCCCATTAAAAGTATCTACACATTTAATATTGGAGGCGTGAGTAGACGGGTGCGGATTGGAGGGGAGACCGGGGCGGTACATTCCCGTCAGGCGCTTACTTTGGAGAGGAGACCGGGGCGGTACATTCCCGTGAGGCGCTTACTTTGGAGAGGAGACCGGGGCGGTACATTCCCGTCAGGCGCTTACTTTGGAGAGGAGACCGGGGCGGTACATTCCCGTGAGGCGCTTACTTTGGAGAGGAGACCGGGGCGGTACATTCCCGTCAGGCGCTTACTTTGGAGAGGAGACCGGGGCGGTACATTCCCGTCAGGCGCTTACTTTGGAGAGGAGACCGGGGCGGTACATTCCCGTCAGGCGCTTACTTTGGAGAGGAGACCGGGGCGTTACATTCCCGTGAGGCGCTTACTTTGGAGAGGAGACCGGGGCGGTACATTCCCGTCAGGCGCTTACTTTGGAGAGGAGACCGGGGCGGTACATTCCCGTCAGGCGCTTACTTTGCATCCAGTAATGCACCCTGGTACTTTTTAGTAAGGGATTGGGGCGGCATTTTCAGACTCCGTTCCGGGCACCACCAATGCCAGTTACGACTACTGGACACCAGACATGCCCCACTTCCCACCCCCGGGATATGGGCAAAGAGAATAATCCACTGGGTGTGCGACTCGACTCAATTGGTATATAGGGTAGATGTCAGACTCTCTGCATCTGTCTCTACATCTGTCTGTCTCTCTCTTTACATCTGTCAGACTCTCTACATCTGTCTGTCTCTCTCTACATCTCTCTCTCTCTCTCTCTCTCTCTCTCTCTCTCTACATCTATCAGACTCTCTGCATCTGTCGCACTCTCTCTACATCTGTCCGACTCTCTCTACATCTTTCAGACTACATCTGCCTGTCATGTTTTGGTAGTTTTTTTTTTTTTATCTTTGTGTGTTTTACGATAAGAGGAGATAATGTAAGATTGATGTGTGCAAGATGAACACTGAAAGGAAAAAATATATATAATTTTAAATAAAAAAAAAGAACCGAGATGCGAGTGAAACAAAGGAATAGGGTCAGGCTGTGTTCATGGAGGGGGCGGAGGGGGTGGGGTTACACCTTGGAAGTGGATTAGTGATTTGATTTCAATGTCCCCGGAAAATGAGATGATGTTGCAAAAAAGAGAATCACATTGCATAAAGTTGTATGCCCAGATCTGTTCATATTTGCGTCCTGCAATCAACGTACGTAACTTACTTTTATCCAACTTCAGATTTAAAAATGTTATAATTTATTTGTTAACCAAAGTTCCGCGATGCTACCCCTCGCCATTTTTCTCCAGACAGTGAACTCGTCCATCGGGTTGCTGGATGGGACATAAAGTAACAAACGTACGAATATCTTAAGGCAATAAACAAATGCAATTTTTTACAAAAGTTTAATGACCCAAGGGGCAGGAAGGGGGCGGGGAGAAGGTAGTTCAGTTGAAGTTCACTTCCGTTTGATGACGTTAAGGTCAGAGCGTCAGAGATTTCCATGAACTGGGTAAATTTAAGGGCAGTTCATTTTTTTGACGAATATTCTCGGGATCTTATTGTTGTGGTACTAAATGTTCATCTCCATCATCAGGGTCAGTGGCTCGGACAAGTGGTGACACTCATTGCAGAGCCGTTTTTATGGAAGGGGTCGGTGGGGGCGGCCCACATTTTCAAAGATTTTTATGGGCCCGATAACTGCAAAAGGTGGCTTTGCGATGCTTAAGCCTGGGGCCCCTATAAATGTACCTTTGCCTACGGACTTAAGTCATAATTTTCCCCTAAGGTACCTCTGCCTGGCGCCCCCTCCCCCCCCCCACCCGAAACAAAAAAAAAGGCACTGACCAAAGTCGACGTATTTGTTGATTGCTGGTATTAGAAAAATGTTTAACCCAGTCTTCGTATCATGTCTCTTGCTGCACAACACTGTCGTGTCACTTCACATCCTCCAAGAAACTTTGTCTCTCATGGAGTCTACTTGAACACAAATTGTTCCTGTTTGGAAAAAGTCGTGTGGCGAATTCGAATTTCTTGTTAACTCTGATTTAGTAGAAGCCTGCCCCGATATCACTTTCAAGATGTTAACCGATGGGGGGAATTTTCTCTTTTTGTAACCACTCACCCCCACCCCGCCCCTCCTTTCCTTCCCCCCCCCCCAATCTCAAAAATAAAAAAAAAGGCCGATCCCGCCTAACACTTATCTCTCATCTCCCCCCCACAATCCAGACAGAGGAGACGCCCATGATATTTGCCTACCCTCTTAATCTCCATCTGACCTCCATCATTCTCACCGATAACCTTTCACCCCCTTGATGTTTTTTTCCCCCCGGTTTTGACGTTTATAACCGCCACACCCCACCCCCACCCCACTTCCACTCAATATTGAGGTATATAAATAGTATATATCTTTCAACGGTTTAAAACAACAACAACAAAAACTCAGTCATCCCTAACTACGTTGGTAAACTCCCTAACCTTTACCCAGTATTCAATCCGTTCTTGACAAGTCATCCGAGTTTCAAATTGTACTTTTTGTCAATTTAAATGAGTTATCCCGTCCATTTATCCGGGGGGCGGGGGGGCCGGTGTCTAATTTGGAGGGGGGCATATGCGTTTGGGACCCTATTTTATCTCCCCCCCCACACACACACACCGACATCACAGCCAGGGTTACGGCTAAGAAGACCGTGAAGGGACCCCAATAGACCGTGACTGTTTACGCGCGTGAGGTGGGCCGGACGTGAACGGGAGCTATTAGTTTTACTGAGACTTGAAAACCATGGGGGCCCCACAAGTATTAAATTCAAGTTATCTCCGGGCCTCTGACATTTGCTCAGGTTTTCTTTGTGGCTGGTGAATTTCTTAGTTCCGATAGGAGTAACGGGCCCTGACCAGCCACATAGTTTTGCTATTGATAGGAAGGGTTTTTTGATAGAGTGCCTTCATTTTTTTTGGTCAAAAAGACATGACACATTCTCTCTCTCAATCTCAATCTCTCTCAATCTCTCTCTCCCTCTCTCAATCTCTCTCTCTCAATCTTTCTCTCTCTCTCTCAATCTCTCACTCTCTCAATCTCTCTATATCTATCTATCTATCTATCTATCTATCTATCTATCTATCTATCTGTGTGTGTGTGATTACAAAATGACAATTACAATAGACACAACGCTACGAAACTGAATTAAACACAAGTCCACACTACCGACCCTTTACTAATTGCTCATTCAATCCTTCCACGGATGGTCGTGTGGTAAATCGCTCAACTGTCAAACTGAGGGTCCCTGGTTCGACCTCTGAGGAGGTACATATTTCAGGTCTCGGTAAAAGTCCTCTACCTCCATATCTCCCATCGTGCCTCCACGACCATTGCACCATTGACTTTGGTGGGGATGAAAAATGGGCACCATAAAACCGCGTCCCATTTGTGGTTTATAGGATCTAAGAAATTTCATCTCAACCCTTCACTGGGACTTCATACAAACTCCTTACCACAAAATACCAACAGAATGTATGTGAACGATCGATCTCCCATCGTATTTCGTTGTTGTTGTTGTTATTATTCCGATTCCTGACTGGTCTACAGTTATTGACCACATGACCCGATGTCGTAAGTGACACCACAAGCGTTCGGGCTGCTATGACGTTTCTATTACACTTACCGCCGTCCGTCCGTCTCCCCCCCCCCCCTCGAGATGGTCATGAAGGAAGTGTATTACATAGTTTTTCAGCTTATCCATCACGTAAAGCACAGCCAATCATCACACGCGCACAATCACGTACACACCCTCACCCGCACACCTGTTTCCCCTTCAAGTCGGCCCACCTCGGCTTTCTTCATGTATCAAATGCCAGACCAGCCCCTCTTTCACCCCCCTACCACCCCCACCTCACCCCCATCCAAGAAGTACGTCGAATAACCTGACAGGCGTTTCACAAACACGTGATACAAAATAAAAAGCTTTTTAGTAACATGGCATTTGCGTTGAGATAATATTATTTTATATATGTTTCCTTATATGCCCACCACCCACCCCCTCCGTCACATACACACACACAGAGTTTAATACATCGTTTAGTCGCAGTTACTGATAGATAGATAGATAGATAGATAGATAGATAGATAGATAGATAGATAGATAGATAGATAGATAGATAGATAGATAGATAGATAGATAGATAGATAGATAGATAGATAGATAGATAGATAGATAGATAGATAGATAGATAGATAGATAGATAGATAGATAGATAGATAGATAGATAGATAGATAGATAGATTCGACCGGCTCACATTTAAACTGATTGATATATTGACTTCATCCATTGACTTTATGCGTCGACTCATCCTATCATCTGTTATGATTGATCAGTTTATCAGCTTATCGATCAACCACAATGATTTACTGATGGGGCGAACATTTAACTCTAATAAAGTCGTATCTACACAAAACCTCTTCTTTAAAATAATAATAATAATAAAAAAGAACCCAGTTCTGTTATATACCAAGAAATAGTTGGAGAGGAAACCTGACCACCGTGTTCCTCCCAAATGTTTGAACAAAGTGTCGGAATGTGGTTTTTTTTTTAGTTAGGGCTCCTTATAAAATATAAAAAGATAAAAATCCCAAGGGCAAGTCGCAGGGGGGTGGAAGGAAGGGGATGGAAGTTTGAAGAGGAGGTAATTTATCACTTCAGCATCCTCACACGGAGTTATCAACCTCTTATCTGCGAGGCCCTTGGGGAAGGGCGGGGGAGGGGGGGGGGGGAGGAGACATATGGTAGAGCCCTGACATCAGTAAACATGGTTTATGGCCCCCCACCCCCACACGCCCCCCCCTCCCGTTTAACCACTCCAAACGTCTCTTCCCATCCCGCTCGACTGGTAGTGATATCCGTGCTTTTGAGCCCACACATACACACTGACAAACACACACACACTGACACGCACACACATACAGACACGCACACACACACGCGCACTGACATTCACACAAACACAGACACACACACACACACTGACACACACAAACACACACACACACTGACACACACACAAACACACACACACATGCTGACACACTCTCTATAAATACATGCATTCACTTGGACACATTTTGCGAATTTATTTCAGTTTGAACCATCTTTATTATGAATCGTATCTGTATAATATAATATACAGACGTCTAATATTAGCCGAAATTCGTCCCGGTTTTTCGCATCACCCCCCCCCCAGGGCGGTCCTAACCTTGCGCGGGGCCCAGTCTGTGTAAGGATAAAGATAAAAAGTGAAAATTAATCACGATCAAATTTACTTTACGAACCTTGCGTGTATCGAAGCCATACAGTTTATCATCAAAATTCTGTTTCCTACATAGATCACGCCTTAATAGCAAGATTTCACAAATTGTTTCCCTTCATGCAACAACGTAATATATTGTAAAAAACACAGTAAAAAAACACAATAAACATTCCGACCTATACATGATTCTAGGTTATAATGGTTTATTTTAATAATTTACACCTAGAATTAGCGCGGGGGGGGGCGGCTATGAAAGTGCAGGGGCCCACTGCGGCCGCATAGGTTGCAGTGGTCTAAGGCCTGCCCTGCCCTCTCTGTTGTCCCCCCTCCCTCGTAACGTCAGTAGAGTATCCCGGCATGTGACGTCCAGTATCAGACACCTAGTTAATAAACTTAAACAAACTACTGGCAAAAAATAAGAAGGTTTCTTGTGCATTTCACCGGCGATTTCTGATGAACGCAGCGGAGTGTTGGGAGTAACGTCCATAACAGACA
Source organism: Bulinus truncatus (assembly GCA_021962125.1). Classification (NCBI taxonomy): domain Eukaryota; kingdom Metazoa; phylum Mollusca; class Gastropoda; family Planorbidae; genus Bulinus; species Bulinus truncatus. The sequence goes on along the minus strand of JAGDYQ010000217.1, from coordinate 1,070,521 downwards.
ATCATATCAAACACACTAAGGTTTTTAGAGACCTTCGGTAAAAAGCGTGTGCGTCAATCACGAATCGTTATTTAGAATTGTTCATATGGGCGGAGGGGGTGGGGCTCCATTATTTAACATTTTTTTTTAATCTCGCGCTAAACAGAGGAGGCGGCACCGACAGATATGGTTGGGGGAGGGGGGGGGAAGGGTGAAGATATTGTATGAAGGGTACTGCGGGGTTGTGTGGCAGTACAGGGCGCCGAAACTAGGAAGGCCGAAAGAACTCTAATCATTTTTGTCCCTTTTCAGATTTGGAGGAGAAGGGTGCCAAAAATGTAACTCGCACAGGGCGCCTTAATAGCTATTGAGCACCCATTCTGATGAGGCTATCACATCTTAATTAACCTTCCCCAATCAAATTGGTCCCATAATCCCCCCTCCCCTCGCAACTGGTCCGGAGTTTACCCCAAAACCCACCCACAACCCCCCCCCCTTTCCAAACAAAAAAAAACAACAAAAAATCAGATTCTAGTCACCGACCTATAAATCAAACCCAGCTGTGAAGGTTTCATCTCGAGTATTTTGCACACAGATCTGACCCTGTCTCTGGCTCTCTGTTATCAGTAGTGACGGTAGTGGGGAGGGAGTGGGGTGGCGGGGAGTATGGCCTAGTCTGCCCTTTGTTGACGGGCATCATACTTAGTAAGTAGTAACCAAGAGGATGCATCCTGTAAAACAAGCTTCAGTGCAGTCGGTATATGGGAGGAGGGGGGGGAATGAAGATGGAAGGGGGGGGGGGCGGCGACCCGCATACATGTCTCCTGCCTTAGCCCCCAACGAGCACGGTTAATCTGTTATTTATTTGTCAAGGGGTTGGCTCTCTCGCGCGCACGTGTGTCTGTGTGTGTGTCTGTGTGTGTTTGTGTTTGAGATCAGAGATCATCAGGTATAGAGATCGATCATCAGTTTGTGTGTTTGTTTTTCCACACTAGTGAACAAATTTTTCAAATTCTAACAATGTCACACTGTGGCTCTCTCTCTCTCTCTCTCTCTCTCTGGCTCTTTGGCAGTGAGCCCAATCTTATAGAGTCGGACTTCAAACCTATCCAGTGGCGCGACCAGGCGGGGAAGGTGGGGGTGGGGGCTACAGGCCAAATCATCAATACATAATTTACGTTATAAAGCTACAAAAAAGACTGTCAAACTGTCTTTTTTCCACTATGTGAGCCCCCCCCCCAGCACTTTTTGCTGGTTGCGCCACTGAACCTATCCCACCGCCCCAGGGCGCATGACATTTACAATTCCCAAACTATGAATAATAATAATATTAATAAACCACCGAGCTTTTGATTCAATGGTTCCCCTCCCGGTAGCAAAGTATCCGGTGGTCCTCCAATGATAATTTGACAACACCTCAAACGCCGTTAACCTGATATTTTTTTTTTAAATACCGTTACATTCTTTACTTCCTCAATAAGGGCGGGAAGTTATTTTAAACGAACCGTTACAAGAGTGTTTACTTTTGTTTCGTTTAATTGTAAGAATGTCTTTCAGTAAAATTTATACCGTTATTTTATAAACATTTTGACACCCACACTGATCGTATGCCCGAGTGATCTTCTCTCTTTGTGTGGTAAAAAGTATAAAAGTTTGTCTTTTTCAACGAGTTCCTTATTATTTTGGAAAGTTCTATTATGTTAAATTACTTCCCCTTTGCTGTTGTTTCCGCTTCGGAAGTTGTCTAAGCATTACATGACCAAGAAGGTTAACAAAGAAAAAAAAATATATAACGGTTATCTAAATGACGTCAACCGTAGCGAAATTGTGCAGCAGCTAACCCCCTCCACCTCCAACCAACCCCCCCCCCCATGCTGAGTTCCCCCTCCCCCACCCCTCCACCCCCAAAATTTTTTTTTTTTCCCCGCTCCGAAATCTTTACTTGGAAGCTTCGGCTTCGCTTTATTAAGCCAGTCAGTCACGTGGTGTTGTTTTGCATATGAAACAAGTGCTTGATTGGTCAGTTATTTTTTTTTTTAGCTCACCCGTTTTGCGTTGTTGACTTACTTGTCAGGGTAAGAGTGTCGCTAAAGACTGGCCCTAACCGGCAAAAAAAAAACAAAGAAAGTTCAATGAGATAGAGAAACGGGTTGGTGGTAGGTTGAATGGTGCATACAGTTGTTTAGAAGAGTTATAACCTATATATAACTATATGCCTGTGAACACACTCCGTGAGTGGCTTGCCTGTGAACACATTCCGTGAGTGGCTTGCCTGTGAACACATTCCGTGAGTGGCTTGTCTGTGAACACATTCCGTGAGTGGCTTGCCTGTGAACACAATCCGTAAGTGGCTTGCCTGTGAAAACACTGTGTGAGTAGCGTGCCTGTGAACACCCTGTGTGAGTTGTTTGCCTGCGCCACACGCGCACAAGCTTTCAGATAACACTGAACACTAACCCTTTCCACTCATTGGCTCGTCACTTGTTGAGTCGATCTGAGCGTGAACGTAGATACATTCAAATGCTAGGAAGCTGTTTGTCAGCGGGAGAAAAAAAAATCATGAAATGTAAATAAAAAATTGTTTAATTTAAATCTGAAAGATCAGGTTTATCAAAAAAATGTTAAAACACACACACACATAAACACTTACCCCCATAAACACACACTTAACCACATACACACACACCCACAAACACACACTTATCCACTCACCTACGCAAGAAAGTTATGCGAGTATTTAGATTCTAATGACATAGCATTGTGGAGGGGGGGGGGGCGCCCTCGTGAAAATAAAAAGGGGGGAAAAATCTGTTTCGGAAAAATAAAAAGAGAAATAAAAATAAACATCCTTGATTCCAACCAATTTAACCCCGCCTCTCACCCCCCCCTCCACAGTAATATTTTTTTTAGAAGAATTATAAAAAAATATTTCCCCAATCTTATATTATTTTAAACAAATTAACAAAACGGCAAAAAGCAAGGGGAATAGAATATATTACAAAAAAAACTTTAATAAAAAATGCTTTTGTTAAGAATGCATCAAAAAGTAAAAAAATAAAAAATATATAACTCATTATACATAAATACATAAATATATGTTTAAATTTCTATTTTACAGATATGCAGATTATGTATTTATTGCTTCTTTTTAACTAATGTAAAGACATTTAGTTCAGTAAACACCCACGCTTTTACGTTTTAGCGTCTTCTGTTTGTCTGTTGGTTGTTTTTTTTCAAAGTAATATAATAAAATTAATTTAGCAAAAAAATCGTCAGCTGAGAATTATGTGGCTCTATGTCCACAAAAAGTGATTTTGAGTAAAATGAAATTTAAAGTTCACGTTTGTGTACTTTGAAACTTTGAACATATTGAATGGAAAACAACTGTTATATTGTGAACTCAATTTTGATACTATATATACCAAACATAAAGGAAATGGAGCCCACAACGACAAAGTATAATACTGTAGCTTCAGATGAAAAATTTTCGTATTTTGGACATAGAGCTTCATAATTCTCAGCTGACGAAATCTATATAAGACTTTTAAAAAAAGATGCGCTATTTTGCACTCTTCTGCACCGGTGGTGTGCATTGTAGTTATTCTGACATGATTATATTAAGGGGGAATTTTTTTATCCCCATTTTTGAGCATAACTAAAAAGTAATTCTACAAGATTATAAGTATTCATCATGGACTCGAATTTATTCAAATCGTGTATTGTCAGGTAGAATCTACACTTGTGCCAACTTGTAGCCTTCACCCTAAATTTGAACAGGTCCAAAAGTGAGTAACAAAATATATGGACAAACCTAACCTACAGAAAGGGAAATTAATTAAAAAGCTTATAAAAAACGTCATTTCCGCCTGGCCAGATTTAATTGTGTCAACAATATTACAATTGGATCCGTTTAGCTTTTTTTTTTTTAAAAGATTGGGGGGAGGGGGGAGAACACATTTCGGGGGTCCTTATGGTAGGGCTGGGCTGCAGCTAATGAATTCTCTCGAACGGTTCCAGTGTTCAATTCATTTGCTAGTCCCCCCCCCCAACCAACCCGTACTCTTGAACACCTCGCCATTTATGGATATTTACTCGTGGCTCGTTTCCGCCCAATCACATGCAGACACGGGATAGACTTAGAAAGTTACATTGTGTGTGTGTGTGTGTGTGTGTGTGAGGGTACGTGTCAGGGAGTGTTTGTCCCCCCACCCCCACACACCCCACCCCCCACACACTTTGTTTAATAAGCTGCATTCATTTACTTTGAGTGCTTCCGGTGCCACAATATAGCGTTGTTGTTTTTTTTTTTCAAACCGTTTTAAATCACAATTTACTTCTTTCTACGTTCCTCTTTCCGCTTACACACACACACCCCGGTCCCACCCCACCCCCCTCTCCTCCCCCCCACAAAGTACAATACCTTATCTAATAGGTCACTCTTTATTTCTCTGTCAACTTTGTTTAGAAAAAAAAAATTTGAATATTTCATTTCAAATAATTTGCGTGTCTATAAATAGAACTATAATGTAAAACAAAAAAAAAAGTTTAATTTCCCTTTATGAAGCCTAATATCAGGGGGGGGGGTCAGGAGGAGTTAGGGCCAATCTGTTACTGTGGGTATGTGACGCCCCAGTAAGGATGAGATGAAATCTCTTAGATCGTATGAGCCACTCGTGGGAATGTGGTTTTTATGGTGCTCTTCTTGCATCCCCCCTCCATAACTGATAGTGTGCAATGACCACGGAAGCACCACGGGAGATATAGTGGGGACTTTCACCATGACCTGAAATACCCACTCATAGACAGATTAGTATATATATATATATATATATATATATATATATATATATATATATGTAAAGAATTTGTACAGTACGATATAGAATGTCTAAAGATCAATATAGAATGTCTACAGTATAATAAAGAATGTAATAAAGAATGTCTACCGTACAATAAAGAATGTCTACAGTACAATAAAGAATGTCTACAGTACAATAAAGAATGTTTACAGTACAATAAAAAATGTCTACAATACAATTAAGAATGTCTGCAGTACATAAAGAATGTCTACAGTTCAATATATAATGTCTACATTACAATAAAGAATGTCTACAGTACGATAAAGAATGTCTACAGTACAATAAAGAATGTCTACAGTACAATAAAGAATGTCTACAGTACAATAAAGAATGTCTACAGTACAATAAAGAATGCCTACAGTACGATAAAGAATGTCTACAATACAATAAAGAATGTCTACAGGAAATAAATAATGTCTACAGTACAATATATAATGTCTATATTACAATAAAGAATGTCTACAGTACAATAAAGAATGTCTACAGTACAATAAAGAATGTCTACAGTACAATAAAGAATGTCTACAATACAATCAAGAATGCCTACAGTAAATAAATAATGTCTACAGTACAATATATAATGTCTACATTGCAATAAAGAATGTCTACAGTACAATAAAGAATGTCTACAGTACAATAAAGAATGTTTACAGTACAATAAAGAATGTCTACAGTACAATAAAGAATGTCTACAGTACAATATAGAATGTCTACAGTACAATATAGAATGTCTACAGTACAATAAAGAATGTCTACAGTACAATATAGAATGTCTACAGTACAATATAAAACGTTTAGCAAGAATGACGTTAAACGCACAACCCTCTTTTTTTAGTCAAGTCCGTAGATTTGCTGGGCCTTGGCAACACGGTGACACTAATCTTGAATAAGCTGATCAGTGAATTAGAAATGATTTATGTTGCATCTGCCCGTTGTTTCCCCCCACCCCTCCCTCCCCCGTCCCTGTATCTATATCTGACACTACAGTAACTCCCAAACCCCCTTTCCTCCTACTCCACACACCCATCTCTGAATGTATCGGCGGCACATCTCGTGTACATTTACATAGACAACATGGAGGACCAATCAAACAAACCAATACATCTTTGGACAAGAGTGTGTGTGTGTGTGTGAGACAGGCCTTTCGAATGGCTGGGTTGTGCGGCAGCCTTTGATTGAGGCAAAACACCCACACTAGTTTGTGTGTTTCACTCTGACAGACAGACAGACAAATAGATAGACGGGCAGATGGTTGGGTAGATAGATAGAGAGGGGGGGAGATAGATAGATAGATAGATAGATAGATAGATAGATAGATAGATAGATAGATAGATAGATAGATAGATAGATAGATAGATAGATAGATAGATAGATAGATAGATAGATAGATAGATAGATAGATAGATAGATAGATAGATAGATAGATAGAGGGCTGTCGACGAAAGAGACCAGATAACTAACTAACTAGATAACTGTTACACCAGACTGTGACCTTTTTTTCCAAGGACACCCTGACCCCTGACGGCCGGCTGATGGAGGTCGTACCGAGGGATGAAACCAGACGCAAATCGAAAGCAACACTACCAGTTTGATAAAGTGTTTTCTATTTATAAAAAAAAACGAGTTGTGTCTACTAACAACATCATCATCGCTGAGCGAGGGGAGGGTGGCGACGGTGGGGGGGAGTGACGGGACGCTGTAACTCGAGGCGTGGGGACAGTTGGATGGGTTGGTGGGGGGGGGGGGAGGAGGATGAGGAGGAGGCAGACAGACAGACAGAAAAGATGACTTGTTTTGCTTTGATTACGGTCTCTGTTTGTCGTCTGCTGAATGTTATAACCAGATGTGTTTGTTTATTTATGTTTGTATACATTTCTGAGGGTATGAGGGTGTGTGGAGAGGGGGTGGGGGGGGTCGTGCGTGCATGCGTGTGTGTGTGTATTGTTTGCGTGTGTTTGTATATGGAATTATCTGTGTATCATTGGTTATGTGTGTTGTATGTATTTTGTACACCGTTTCATTATTCGGGGCGCTGAGCCTGCGGGTGAAGGGAGGGGGGGGAGAGGAAGGAGCACCCAACAGGGGAAATTATTTTTTTTAGGTTTAAGTAGGGGCCCTTTAAATCTAAATGCGGTAGCGCCACCCCCCCCCCCCCCATCTAAGCTGTTAACAGCCACAGTGTGAGCACACCAATGTATGGACACCTTCCTCACCTTTCTTTCTTCTTTCTTGGGGGGGTTTGTTTTTTTTAAAGGGGGGTCATCTGCCAAATTTATTTGCACCTGCGTAACTTCGACGAGACCCCCGAGAAATGTATCTCTCTCCCTATCTCTCTCACTCTCTCTCTCTTCCTCACTCTCACTCTCTCTCTCTCTCTCTCTCTCTGTATCTCTCTCTCTTCTCTTCTCTCTCTTTCTCTCTTTGTCTGTCACTATAACAGTCATGTATGTATGTATGACTGTGTGTGTTTGTGTGAGTGAGGTAGATGAATTCATTACCTATCCATCACACACACAAACGCACTAGTTCTGGCTGCTACCTAGCGATGTTTGTGTCTGTGTGTGTGTGTGAGGGGGGAGGGGTGGGGGTTAGAAAGATGGGCCTACGTAGAAGTTGGGATGTTAGTGGGACCGTGTCCGGGCCACGATTCTAATTAAAAGGGATGCCTATGGCAGGTCATGCTCGCAACCTGCCCCCAATGGGAGACGCTGTGGTGTGCATAGAGAGACGTGGTAAGGGGGGGGGGGGTTGGTACCAGGCATATTGGTGTTTATATTGAGGTAACAACAGGCCCAACAAGGGAAATTTTTTTTTTTTGTTGGTAATTTTGTTCTTATCACACGTAATTCAGATGGAGGGCGCGGTAGGGTGGGGAATTGACCTGATAGCAAAGTAACATTGGTTGCAGGGGGTGGGGGGAAGGTGGGATATGGGGGGGGGGAGAGACTGTGTATGGAGGCACAGTGGGAAGGGGAGGGGGGGACTAGCTCATAGATGCTAACTAACGAGTTAAATTAACTCTGACATGTTGGTGCCCATAATTCTTCAGCTTGAAGTGACCGCTAATCAGTTACTTGTCTTTCTTTGCATATGGCTGTAACATGGTTTGGCTGTAACAATGTTTCAGATGATGAAAAAATTAAACAAGTCTGATGTTGGTTACTGGGCGATGCTTTACATGTACACGCGGACATACAGACAGAATTTTATACAGATGTACACACAGACAGAGAGACAGAATAATACGTAAATGTACACAGAGACATAAAGATAAACATACAGACTAATATATAGCTAGTCACACAGACAGACAGGCGAATATACAGATGTTCTCAGGACAGACAGACATACAGGAGTATTATACAGGTGTACAGACAGACAGACATACAGGAGTATTATACAGGTGTACAGACAGACAGACAGACATACATGAGTATTATACAGGTGTACAGACAGACAGACAGACATACAGGAGTATTATACAGGTGTACAGACAGACGGACATAATAATATACAAATACACAGACAGAGTAATATACAGATGTATAGACAGAGAAAAAAAAACATACAGAATAATATAAAGACAGACAAATAGACAGATGTAATACGGGCAGACAGAGTAATATTCAGGTGTACACATGGACAGAGAGAGAAACATATCAGTTTTTAAATGAAATGGCTCTGTAGAATAAAAATAGAGTGTGTGTCTGGCCAGACGTTATACTACCACAAAAACACTCTAACACGAGCGAAGTTCTTTCTACCAGTTCGTTTCCCTCATCCCTAGCGAGACATGGAAGAGAGAGGAGGGAGGTAATGGTGATGTTGAAGTGATGGTGACACAGGAGCCTAAGAGAGTTGATGACAGTTGGAGGCTGGTAGGTAAATGACAGGGGAGGAGGATGAGATGTTGGACAAGATGTAAGGGAGTGATTGATTAATGTATCCCCAAAAGGGGTTCTCGAATTGTTAAACCCTGTACCTTTTGGATGAAGCAATGGGGGAGAGGGGGGATGTGGAGTCATCTGCTATTCCTTATCAAACTGTAACCACATTAATACAAATAAATGTGTTAATAAAATACAAATACAGTCGATTCCGCTTAATTGGGACACATCGGAACCGAGGCTTTTTGTCCCAATTAAGCGGCTGTCCCAATTAAACATAAAAATTTACTATTGGCTTCTTGGTTTGGTTTCTTTTCAGATTTGTCTCAAATAAGCGGCTGTCCCAATTAAGCGGAATCCACTGAATAAGTGTAGATTGTTACAATTAATATTACTATTAAAGAATATTGATTTATTCAAAAATATTATTATTTTGGAAACAATTTTTAAGGCATTCTAAATAATGTACCAAAAGTTTGTATAATTACATAACCGGTCGTGTCTCGGTCTAGCTCAGGGGCGGGCCAACTTTTAGCCTCAATGTCTTCACTGGGTTCGTAAAATTTGTCCCCGGTGCCTGACCTAGAGAGTACATGGATGGAGTGTTTGACGTGAACTGATATACTTTCAAATGTATCCATCATAACGTTAAAAAGGTTTAGTGGTGAAATCGATTGTGACATGAGAGGCGGGCCGCGGGCGTATCAAAGAGACTCGCGGGCCGATGTTTGCCCATCGGATGGTTTTAGCTAATAATGTGAGATCCGCTTTTTAAATTTTTTTTTTTTAAATCTTCGTATTTTTTTTCCCGAGGGTTGCCCTCAGATTTGTCATGTCCGCCTGACACACGAGACTTCTCCGTGAGAACCTGGACCCCAGACTGATGGTTTGTGTGGTGGTGGTGGTGGTGGTGGTGGTGTATGTAAGGGGGTGGGGGTGGGGATGAAAAGACAAGTAGAAGCCGTTGTTGTTCTGGTTGGGGGTTGGGGGGGGGAGGAGGTAACAGCCAGACGATATGGGATGATGTGGTGGCAGCGGCGGCGGTGGTGGTGGTCGTAGATTTGGACGGGGGAGGGGGGAGGAGGGGATTAGTGACCCCATCAGGAGCGAGATGATGCTGCTACATCGACGTCATTGTTTGCTTTTGGAGAGGTGGTGTTGGTTGGTTGGGGGAGGGGGTGGGGGGTTGGTAGGAGGTCTCACACACACACACGCATACAAGAAACAATAACATGTTTCTTTCATTAAACATGTATTATTCTTCATAAGGAAGTGAAAGAATGTTACAGCTAAGGTTTTGGTCGCTCCCCCCCACCCCTTCCCCCCTCCCTTCCCCACCCCCACCCTCCCCGTCACCTGCGTATATGAAGTAGAAGGATTTTTTTTTTAATGATGTTTAGAACAAGGAGGTATGGAAAGATGGAGTATAACATGAAATTGAAAAAAAAAAAGAAAGAATAGGTCATTGGATATGGTAGTCACGTACATGTTGGGAGACAGTCTGGCCACTGGACGTGCTGGTTTGAATATAATCAGACATGCCCCCACCACCACTTCCGGTGAAACGGAGTCTGGTCTCCGGGGGTTGTGGTGACGGGGGAGGGGAAGGGGGGAAGGGAGTGATGGAGAATGTGGGGACAGGGCTTTTGAGTACTTATGTGATTACACATGACGTGAGTGGGTGGTGGGGTGGGAGGGGGATTCAAGTATACACGCCGGCTCTAAACTCTCCAGCCCCTCCCCCCCTTCCCGAAATGCCTTATGGTAAGACGGCCATGAACAAAGCCTTAGGTCTGATGAAAATTTAAAAGTTGGAATTTATAAACAAAGTACAACCCTCGGTGGTTCGATACTTTCCCCTCCATAACGCCTCGACTATTTTTTTTTTTTAACATGTTAAGTTTTTGGAGAGACAACGAGTCTGAGTCTAACTATCGCAGCCACCCACTTCTCCGTTCGTAACCCCCCCCCCTTCCATCTCTCTGTTTAAAATGAAAAATACATTCATATTTAATAGTAAGCAAGTGTTGACATATACTATGGCTGCTCGTCCCCCCACCCCGTCCCATCCCCCCCCCCCCTGTTGAATAGAGTGAGTCAACATGACATATTAGCGCTAAGCACCCACCAGATGTGGAGACGCTTTCCTTAAGTGGAGGTAGAAAGAGAGAGAGAGAAAGAAAAAGAAAAAAAAAAAAACTTGGAGAAGCTGATATCTCTAAATAAATGTGATTGAAAGATCAACGCCTCCTCCTCTCCCCCCCCCCCCACACACACAAACTTTCCTCACCCCCACCCCTTTTCCTCTATTATGGCCGATCCTTGACAGAGTCAAGAAACTCGAAAAGGTCTGTTGTTGTTTAGTAGGAACTCTGGCAGGAAAGTGAGTGCGTGGAATGGGGGACAAGGAAGGTGGGGGGGGCAATTTTTTTTAGTTATGTAAGAGGAAATATCTAGCCAATATTGATCACCTTACACACACACACACACACACACACACACACACTACATATACGCAGAATTATTCACTTCTAGTGGTAAAAAAAAACACTTATAAAGAGTGTGCTGTTTATCAGCCAATGAGGTTCGTTATCTCTCTCTCCCCCTCTCTCACACCCCTCTCTCTCTCTATCACCCCCTCTATATCTATCTATCTATCTATCTATAAATCTATATATCTATAAATCTATCTATCTATCTATCTATCTATAAATCTATCTATCTCTACCCATTTCTCTCTATGCCTCCCCCACTTTCTATCCCCCGCCCCTCTCTCTCTCTCTCTCTGTCTCTCCCTTGCTCTCGATCGCCCTATATCTATTTATCCCCCCTCCTCTCTGTCTCTCATCCTCTCTCTCTCTCTCTCGCCATCTCTTTTCTTTCTATATTCCCCTATCTCTTTCTCTCTCTCTCTCTCTCTCTCTCCCCCCCCCCCCCCCCCCCCCCCCCCCCCCCCCCCCCCCCCCCCCCCCCCCCCCCCCCCCCCCCCCCCCCCCCCCCCCCCCCCCCCCCCCCCCCCCCCCCCCCCCCCCCCCCCCCCCCCCCCCCCCCCCCCCCCCCCCACCCCCCCCCCCCCCTCTCTCCGTCACACTATTTTTATTTCTTAATAATAATAAAAAAAAATAATTTTCGAACCATGTCAATGACTTTGACTCTTCCAATATTGACACACACGTATTATGTTCAGGTCACTCGACGGCATAATATTTGACTTCGTTAAACGACTGACAATAAAATGTTCTTTACAGACAAAATGAAGTCGGACATGACGTACATATTTGTTGAAAGAAATACATATTGGAATAGTCGCCAGGAGGTCGGGGCGAGGACCGGGGAGTGAGGTGGAGATATAAATTATTATTCAACGTAGAGAGAGAGAGACATGCATTATGTCCCTAACCTATTGAAGTGAAATGATGTGTTATGTTATGGGTGGCTATGTTGTGATGCCGGCATTGCAGACTCAACCGGGGGGGTTAGACACCCTCCCCTCCCCCAACGACGTCATTTTCCTTCTGTTTGCCTTGCAGTTGACTTTTGATGACCCCTCCTCCCCCCCCCTCCCACTTCTTCTTCTCCGCAAGGGACATTCTCCGTCTGCGATTCCCCCATTGAACGATGGACATTAAACACTGTACTTTCAATAGTGAAATTATGTTGATAACTTTCTTTCCTCACTGACCTGTAAACATATATTAATAATAATAATAACTCTATGATACATAATGATTAAAAATAATAACTTCAAAGTACCGTGAGCTCTGAATAACTATCGGGCGGTGGGGGGGGGGGGGGAGGGGGGTGGTAACGACCGCCGGACAAAGCGCCGCTTGAACAACTTTATATTAATACGCGCTAGCTCTGAAGACAATAAAAAAAAAGGGTAGAGACTAATTCAAACAGCTTTGTGGGACTTTTTTTTTATTATTTATTTTTTTTTTCAGTTCAAAAGGGCTAACATGAATACAATGTATCAGTTAAAAATTAAAAATAATTAAATTTTATAATATACCTGCTGGGAATAAGTCTTCGATGCATTGACTTGTTTATGTGTTCACCCTCTCTCTCTCTCTCTCAATCTCGGTAGCCTCCTCAAGCAATGACGACTGTGACGTCATCGACGAGATGCAGCTCGCCGCCGACGAGACGGTCTTTGGAGACGAGGGCGTCGGCGAGGGTGCGAGGAAGCACGAGAAAGAGGCTGCCCAGAAAGGGGCGGGTCCTGGAAGTGAGGTATTTGCGGCAGGGCTAGTCGGACTCACTGGAACTCAGGTAAGACCATTTTCTACCTTTCATTCTGTTCTTGTTTGTTTTTGTTTTTGTTTTTTTTTTTTCATATTTGAATGGAGTCTATAGTTCATAGGGGGACAGGTGATCGTGCGGTTAAAAAAAAATCTACTGTTGACCTGAAGGTCCCGTGGTGCCTCCATGTTCATTGCACTATCGGCTATGTTAGGGAAGAAAAAAATGGGGGGGGGGGACCGGACCGTTAGTGGTTGTGTGGTATCTAAGAGATAAATATATCTTCCTGAAAAGGGACTTCGCAGCAGATAGGTCAGAACTAGGCCAGTTCTGCTCGCTTTGATCTCCCACTGGCCTGGATGCAACTGAAATGTGATCTTTGTGTTTGTTTAAAGATGTGTTGATAAAACGACATCCCTGTGTGTGTGTGCGTGTGTGTGCGGTTTGTGTCTCGGATGAAAAACAAACACGTGACAGTGTGATTCGTAGCGTGAAGGTCAAATCAAGGTCGTTAATGATACCAGTTAATCGCCTTTGGAGGTTTGCGGGGAAGGGGAGGGGGAGGGGGGAGCGGGGAGGAGAAAGAGAGAGAGAGAGAGAGAGAGAAAGAGAGAGAGAGAGAGAGAGAGAGAGAGAGAGAGAGAGAGAGAGAGAGAGAGAGAGAAAGAGAGAGAGAGAGAGAGAGAAAGAGAGAGAGAGAGAGAGAGAGAGAGAGAAAGGGCAATACATTCGCCTGTTAACAGAGGGGTATGGGGTTTGATTCCAGTCACGGTCTTTTACTAATCAGACGTGTAATTAGAATTATCCGATTTTGTAAGGGGACAACAGAGATTGATAAGCCCACGAGAATGTGATATTGATTTCTGTCTCTGAGGATAATAACATCATAACGATGATAATAATGAGAAAAAACTACAGTGAAATATCTATATTTGATATCATGTCTTACTTTAACTTGTGTATTTAATAAGAAAGTGTGAGAACACATTGACCAGTGGAAAGTGAGTACAATGAGTGCTCAGTGGGAAATGGGATGAGGCGAGAGGGGATTGAGAGAGGGAGATGGGGATATTAAAAGAGAACGAAAGGTAATGTATCCAATTGGTTAGGAAATAAAGGAGAAACAATTTGTAGGGACCCAATAGGTGATTGATAGAGGTGAAATAGAGATGAAATATTTTTTTGATAATTGAGGCAGCTGTAAGATTGAGGGAGAGAGAGAGAGAGAGAGAGAGAGAGAGAGAGAGAAGAGAGAGAGAGAAGAGAGAGAGAAGAGAGAGAGAGAGAAGAGAGAGAGAGAGAGAAAGACTTGAATATGAACATAAAGACGGGGGTAAATAAAGTTACACTATGACGTACAGACTACAGATTGTCCTCAAAAAAAAACGTCCCCCCCTCAACATCTACTTTAGTAAGGCGCGTGATTTCTTTAAGGGACAGCAGGCAGGAAAACATCTACCTCGGCAAACATCACATGGGGGGGGTCTCTTCCCCCCCCCCCCGTTCCATCAGCGCTAAACCAACATGGCTGGATCCTATTCATCCGCACGCTCAATACTAGCATCTCCCTACATCACTTGCCCCCCCCCCCTCCTTTTCCTTCATAACATTACGCACATAGTATCATATGCTACACGGACCCTGAATTTCTCACACCTTTCTCCGGACCGCACCTCCACCACCCTCCACCCCCCCTCCCACCCCCACTATATTCTCTTGACTCAAATTTTTTATTTTTTTTTTTTACTATTCTTTTGGTACACTCGGACAAAGGGTAACTCCCTTTCTTTTTTGTTCACTCCACACCATCAATGAAGCTTTGAATTACCATATTTGCTTACTTTACCTTCCATGTGAGTCAGGGGCGTTTCCGAAAAAAAAAATAAACAGAAGAGGTGACGTTGGCGAGTCGCCCAGCACGGAGAAAAGGTGTCGGGGTCTGTATTTGGAGTCGCGTGATTCTCAGAAATTAAAGGAAAACTTACTCGGGTAAATTTTGTATCAGTGTTTATTGTTAACTAGCTGTACACTGCAAAAACCTTTTGCATGGACTTATATCCCTTTAGGTTTGATCAGCAGGCAATGTTATTTCTGGTTTCGGACAGATCCGATTTTTTTTCACGATTTTCATTACTATTGTTTACATTTGACGATTTAAAACTGGAATACTGTTGTGTTAATTCTTTACTTAACGCAGAACCCACACCGCTGTTATTTATATAGATGTTTACTGAACACTGTTGGCTGAAACAAGTTGCGTGGAATACTGTTCACAACGATTAATATATTTATTACTAGCTGTACCCTGCAAAACCTTTGCATAGAGTTATGTCCCCTTATGCTTGATCGGTAGGCTAGGTTATTTTTTGGTTTCGGGCAGATCCGATTTTTTTCATGGTTGTATTTTAAACTGGAATACTGTTGTACATGTATTAATTCTTTACTTTTGGTTTTAACGCACACTGGAAATGAGTATTATTATATATGATTATTATTTTTTATTATAATAATACTAGCTGTACCCGACCTTGCGTTGCCGTGGCTAAGCCAACTTTAAATTATAAAAAAAGAATATTTAAAAAAAAAATACTGACGACATAAATATTAGTTTTCTCTCGTAAAACCCGAATGTGGCTCTTATTAACATTTTGCTTGGACACCCCTTACTCAGAACTTCATTCACTTATGATATTTTTAAACCAAGCTGGTCAAAACGTAGTGCACTCTTGCATACATGTCTTGGGAAAAAAGTATTTTTCTTCATGTACCTCAACACGGCTGGTAAATACCCGCCAACGAAGTATTTTTCATAGTTGGCGGGATTTCTGCCAGCCTGGGCTGTATGTTTTTGAATTTTAAAAAAAGCGGGCGTTTTATTTCATTGGGCGGATAATTGGCGGCTTCACTGTTTTACTACTTTTACTAATCTGTAGGGTATTAGGCGGCTTTTTGCAGAACTGTGCAAAACGTCCATTATCCACAGTTTTTCGATGTCCGGCATCCACATCCAAAGTATTCAATGGTCAGAATATCCCTGCTCATACTGGGGCTCAAGGGTATGAAACAGAATATTTCCAATCGGGCATCACACCTACATGGGCCGGCACTGAAAGTAACAGTCATCCAACATCCACATGTAAATAATGTGACATTCATATCCCTTGACTAATATCCCCAGCCAATATATAACACCCATATCCCGTCATTCACTCCTTCCATTTTTTCCCCAACATCACGAGATATCTATTTTTAGCACATATTATTGTTTTGTAAACATCCGGGTACGCCTTGCGTGGTGCCATTCAAAAAAAAAAACAAACATCGAACTCTCGACCACATCCTCGTTGCACGGTATACAATTTAATAACGCACAATGGCGAAACTATTAAAGTTTTTTATATTTTTTTATTATCCGACGGAACACACATCTCTGCTTAGCTAAGGAAAAAAAAAAGAGAATTCACCAATGCTTTAATATTTCCTACATAAAAACTGTGGACATTATGTCAACTGTATCTCTAAAAAAACCTAAATTTTGAATTTTTTTTCTTTTTAAATAAATATTTATTGTAAAATCCATATATGAATTTAAGCGGCATGAAAGGTCCTAACCCTAAATCTCCGGTACAGTCTCACAAAGTTTATTTACTTTATGATAACAAAAAAAAAACGTGAAATAACTACACGATGGACATATATTAGACGCACCTGTGTGTGAATTAGCATATCGTGTACGCTTGTCTGGGCCTATGTCTTTTATGCCTACATTAAAGTATGCTCTTTCTGTCCATTCAGTTGATCCTTGTCTATGTGGGAAGAAGAAGTCCCTGTAAAAAAAAAACAAACACTAATACGACGGTTTTTATGGTGCCCTTCTTTCTTCCCAACCATTGTGCAATGCCCATGGAGGCACTACGGAAGATATAGCAGAGAACTTTAGCCCTGACCTGAAATATCCATTGGTCCTCACCGGAGATCAAACCAGGGACCCTCAGATCGACAGTCAAGCGCTTGACCACGCGACCACCCGTCCATGTCTATATACTCATCCGTCTGTCCTCAGCCGCTCTGACGTATTTTTTTTTGGGAAATCTGGGCAGAGACTTCTAGAGAGGTTTGAGAGCCCTCGGGCAACGCCCCTGTTGGCGCCCTTGTGGCATCAGGTATAATAGGAAGTAATTTTTGAAGGGCCTCTTTTTAGTGGGGTGGGGGGGGCGCTTAGCTACACAAACCACGGATTAATTTAAGAGTAAAACGGCCCCATTAAAACGATCAGGTCAAACTGTAACAAAAACTGACTTTACTCGGCGATTGTTGGTTGTTGGTTGTTGATTGTTTGTTGTTTTTCAAACCGTCTTTCGTATTACCATATGGCCACTGCTCGCCAGAAATTGGACGTTTCACTACAACTTCTAATGCTAATACACATTTTTTTTTTAAATGTCGATATGAACCAGTTTAACACCCCCCCCCCAAACCCCTAAATCTACCAACAATCACGGTATCTTAATATTTTGAATTAATTTTTTTTAAAAATATCACCCCGTCGGTGTATCCCAATTCAAATTCTTGTATTTTTGTTCAGATAGGCCTCAAGAGACACACATGCAAACAAACACGTGACACAAATACACACACACACACAAACGTGCATTCTTTTTTACGATATGTCATGACACTGACATAAATGACATCCTACTAAAAAGAAAAAAAAAGAATTAATGCCAGCTTCTAATGAAGATAAATAGATATGAAGCCTCTTTCTCCCCCCCCCCTTCCACCCCCCCCCACCCCGCACCATCAGTTCAAGTGCTGCCATGACATTCACAATGACAGTTGGTGCCAGGTCATAATTGTATTTCTTTAACGGGGCGGCGGGTGGGGGGGGGGAAGGAAAGAAGACTTGAGACGACTTGGGGTATGGGAAACATATGTAGTAACATTGTTTTTATATTGAGATCGATAATAATGGGCTCTCGGACATGATTGGTACTAGCTTAGTTCTATTTTCTCTACTTCGATTTGACCCCCTTGTTCTTTTTACCTCATTAGGTTTCAAGTTAGTGGGTCGCGCCATTAGATTTAGAAGACGGGATTCGCTGAGCAGAGCAAGAAGAGTCAAGAGCCGACATTAGCTTTCGTGCATACCGTAACACCTCAACAAATCAGGTCCGTCGCCAAGCTGAGGTGAGGGGGGACAACTCTAGTAGTCGGGGAGGGGAGGGGGGGGGGTCCTGAGATTTTGGAGCCTCGCCCCAATCTGAATAAAAAAAAATGATTTAATTGCATTGGCAGCAGTTGTGTAGGGCTTCGCGGCGGTAGGGCACTGTATGGCCGAGGCCTTCATTACAGTCTCATAAATTCAGCAATCCAAACCCACGTCATGCAATCGCTGCACGATCTTACGAATTCACCAAAGCTGTTTCGTAAAATAATCATACAACATCTTCCGGCATTCACCAAGACCTAGTCATACAACAACCACACAACAGCTGCTTCAGACATTCACCAAGACCTAGTCATACAACAACCACACAACCGCTGCTTCAGACATTCACCAAGACCTAGTCATACAACAACCACACAACAGCTGCTTCAGACATTCACCAAGACATCTCACACAACCACACAACAGCTGCTTCAGACATTCACCAAGACATCTCACACAACCACACAACAGCTGCTTCAGACATTCACCAAGACATCTCACACAACCACACAACAGCTGCTTCAGACATTCACCAAGACATCTCACACAACCACACAACAACCATGGCATAAGAACCTTCCACTGCCACACCCAACACCCACCTCCCACCCCCACGCTGTAACATTCCACATCCTTCTCTATTCAACTAACCTATGACCTCTACCCCCTCCTCCTCCCTCCCCCCCCCCCGGGGTCCAATTTTTTGTTATAATTATTATTTATTTCTACCTTTATAGTCCTATTCTATCCTGTTTTCTTATCTTCCTCCTTTCAACCTCCGTCTATCACTCCTCTCCCTTCTACCCCCCCACCCACCCTCACCTTCTCCATATCTCCCCCTGACATCGTCTCCTCCATCATCAAAAAAAAAAAGAATGAAATTCTCCATCCTCATCCCATGTCATGCGTGACGGATACTTGCTATACTTTGTGTCGTTTCACGGCAATATGTCTGTGCGTGTGTGTGTTTGTGTGTAGTGTTTCTGCCTCTTCATCAAATTTCTCTTTGAAAAAGAGCTCCCCCCCCCCCGTTTTTTCTCTCAACCTCCCACCCCCTCCTTTCTTTATCTCCATCACCCACCTGATGTAGGTCATGAGATGTGTTAAGGAAACAGAAACTGTATACCTGGTCACGACATACCACACTCTCCTTACAATAACTTACATATAAAATAACGAGAGCACCCTGCTACGTCACTGATATGTGTGTGATACAAAATAGCATTACATCTCGTTATATATATGTATATATATATATATATATATATATATAAACAGATATATATATAAACATATATATATATATATATATATATATATATATACAGAAGGACATCCCCGATGCCGGAGCGCATTGAACATGTGCCGGCCCTAATGGGGTTAAGACCTCAACATTAGTTTCCTCCCCTGATTTAATTAAAAAGGTCAATTAAAATTTAAATAAATTTAAATACGGTATAAATTTTGTTTGTTACATAGAAATGATAAGGTTTTATTTATTTTAGAAAATCTATAGCAATACTTTTGTTTAAAACATTACAGCTTAATTTATTTTTGAAACCAAGATTTTTTTTTTTAAATCAATATTCTTAACTAGTATTCAAACGTATTATAACCATTTATTGGGTTAAAAAAAACACACATTTTCTTCCCTATATTTACAGCGACTTTGCCTAATTTGCATTATTTAAACTATCCTCCAGAATTGTTAGCTAGCTAAGTTTATGAGACAAAGAACGAATTATATTTTACTTAATAAATATTACGTATTTTTTTCCCGTTTTTCTCGCAGAAAAGTGGGATCCCGGTCTAATTTAAGCTTATTTAAACACTACCCGGGAAATTCAAAAACAAAGAGCCGCCTTTGTCCCAACAAAAAGCCAAATTTGACCACTGTTGGTCTATTACAATGCCAGGGTGACCCATGCCTTAAGACGGGCCTGGATGCAGGATCTACATATGGTCAGAAGATAAATATGGAAATGTCAGATTTGTCCTCAACAAATTTTGTATATTTTTTTAAAAATAAAACGCAAGAACTCAGATGGCCATAAATTCAGCAATCCAAACCCACGTCATGCAATCGTCGGAGACGATGAAGCTGAGAGAGAGAGAACGGTTTTGTGAGAACTGTGCCCTTAGCGGAATAAGCGTTCCATGGTTAAATATTTTTTTTTTTTTAGTATTTTTATTTGTGTAACTGATTGACCGACACTCGTGGTTCCAACCACCACACAAACAGCGATTCTCTCAACATTTGTTCACTACTATACCCGTCAAAGGGTGGGGGGAAAGTATGTCCATGTGCTTCCCCCCACCCCCACCCACCCCCGCCCCCTAAAACGTAGGTTCTGAATAAAAAAATGTACCAATGCGACACTTGGGCACGTGGGTTTTTTGTGATTTCACGATGATAACTGGCGAGCTTACTTCAAAACTCTTGGTTAGTTTTCAAGTAAGAAAATTGTACGCCACTGCGTACCACTGAGTAGCCTTTCCTGGGGTACTCAGCGGGTACACCCTTTGGGGGTGGGGAGGGGGGTACGCGTACCGTCGGTTGAGAACCGTTGGCGCTAATGTTGTAGTCACGTGATTTCCCCCCCCCCCTCGCCTGCGCGGAAACGAAAATTTTCAATCTTTCACGGATGCATGGAGATGTCATGATGAATAGAAGAAGCGTTCTGAGGGTGTGGTGGTGCACAGACACGTTTGGGGGGGGGGGTATCTTTTGCAAGGGTGAGGAGGAGGAAGGGGGGGGTGTAGGATGAAAATCTTTCCTTTGTTAATGTACACAGCCTGAGACCTTTTTTTATGGATTTATGCAAATTAGGCGATTGACTAGCCCCCCCCCCCCCACCATACTCCCATCCCCCGTCATTTTAAAAGGGTCATCCGTCCAGTAAAATGTATCTATCGAATCTGATGCATATCCATATATCCATATATGAACCTCCCCCCCCCCTTTATTTTTTTTTCTCTCCCCAATATAACATGGCCAGTCCCCCCTCCCCCTTGCGTATCCTTCTCTCCCAACATAATTTAGACAGTTTAGACAATAGTACACTTGATGTGTTTGTGGAGTCCGGAGCTCCCCTCCTCCTCCTCCCCCCCCCCCGCATTTACTTTCCAGCTTACTTCGGGTTACTTTAAAAAAAAATAATTCACAAATAAATGCGCATTTAATGCATTCTTTCACGACACGTACCATCTAATGCAATTTTAAAATTTTTTTGTCTAAATACTTCGCCCCTCCGCCCCCACCCGTGACGAATGTTCGCCGCGGCGTCCACCATGGGCCAGCATGTCCCCCCCCCCCGGGAAACGATGTTGCCCAACGTCATTGATGTGATTCCGCGAAATGACAATCCCGGACATTCTAACCCCCCCCCCCCTCCCTCCCACTTTAAAACCCCTTTCGCAATCCTTCATTCTTTTTAAATTTTAACTTTGGTTTTATATTGTCCGCACACCTGGCAACAGGTTTATAAATAGCGCATGACATCACACAGCATCTTCTCTCGCCTTTGTGTGTGTGTGTGTGTGTGTGTGTATTGCTGTTGTTGTGCGACAAAGAGCGCCATATATATATATATATATATATATATATATATATATATATATATATATATATAAATATATATATATATATACGCACCAAGTAGCGTGTCGCTGTTTGCATGTGTGTCGGTGTGGTGTAACAAGAGACAGGCAGTTGGTGTGCATTCACAAGAGAGGAGTGCACGCCGACTGACATGTATAATATTTTTTATTTTCTTTAAAAGTCGGTATTGTTGTGGTTCTTGGCCATGACACACAATTGTGTCACACAACCTGGCGACTGTCAGACAACTTAATAATCCTCCCCCCCTTCTCCTCACAACTCTTTTCCATTAGATGCACACTGTGCACAAAACATTTACTCGCCCCATCCTCCACCAAACCCCCATCTTCTCATTCCCGCCTCGCCCTTAAAATCCCCAAGTTTCTGAAAGATTTGCAACAATGTCGCCTGCTCTTATCCATCCGGACTCTTGTATCGTCCGATACAAGTCATACATATTAATTACATGTATTTGTCTTTGCGTTAAAAAAAATGAACGGAATTTCATTTTTTATTATATGCCATCGGAGGATAAAAGGAGTAGGCCTATATTTCTATTATTCTCGCTTACCCGGATGTGTATGTATGTTCCCCGCCATGCTCTTGCACAGTTTGTGAGAGGTGAGATAATGGAGTGCGTGGTGAATAAATAGATGCAGATATACCATGTACTGATGTATCGAGATAAATAGATGCAGATTTGCCATGTACTGATGTATACAGATAAATAGATGCAGACATATCAAGCACTGATGTGTACAGATAGATGCAGATTTACCATGCACTGGTGTGTACAGATAGATACAGATATAACTGAGAAGATAAACGGAACACAGGTTGCCAAACTTGCCATCAAACAGAAAAGGCTGTCTGATATCGCCCCCCACACACACACGCACACTGCCAAGGTAACACATAGGAAAATACAAAATGACACATTGACTAACATTGACTAGCATGCACACTGTGGTAGTTGTCGACGTTTATTTTTGTTTCTTTGAAATTTTTACATGTTCATGGAATTTAGGACGAAAAGAGAGACAGACAGACAGACAGACAGACAGACAGACAGACAGATAGATAGATAGATAGATAGATAGATAGATAGATAGATAGATGATAGATAGATAGATAGATAGATAGATAGATAGATAGATAGATAGATAGATAGATAGATAGATAGATAGATAGATAGATAGATAGATAGATAGATAGATAGATAGATAGATAGATAGATAGATAGATAGATAGATAGATAGATAGATAGATAGATTTGGTTTCTCAACAAATTTGTGCATTGATCAAAGTTGCTTAAAGGGCAAAGTTCAAAAATATTCCCATCAGAGTTCAACACCACGGTCATTTTAACTTGTACCTCAGCGTCGTAACTAAGCGGGGGACGGGACGTCTGGGGGCTGAACTTTTCACACTTTTAGTATTTTTTCTGAACGTGACATGGGTATATCATTTTCATAGTGCTCCCCGGGCGCCACTAAAAACTAGTTACGCCACCGGGATAAAGAATCCGGACATCCGTGTATCAGTGGATGATCACAACGCCATCAATCCTGTCTAACACGCGGTCTATTTTGTGCTGCTGTGCGCGGCGAAAGATTTTTTTTTGTTGCGTGCGCAAGATAAACATTTTCAAGGAATCAGAAACGACCATGGCCGTCCTTACGTTTTCTGAGAATCCTAGAATAGAGACACGTTGGGCGGTGTGGCAGAGCGCTAGATTTCTAATCGAAAGGTCTTCAAGCTCGATCCCCGGGAGACTTGCTTCTCCAGTCCACCCAGCTTACAAATGAGTACCCCGACATTTTTTGGGGGGAAAGTATAGGCGGATGGGCATTGTACTAGCCCCACAGACTCATAAAACAGCAGTGGCTGCAGAAACATATGAGCTTGACTTCATCTGACCACCCGATGATGGTCTGTATCGGCTTTATAAGGATAACTTTAGACAATGTGCCCCATTCAGTAAATGGTAACTTCTATTTTTTTCATTTCATGGGGCCCCTACGTTAAATATGCTGTCAACGCTGCCCCGTGCCAAATGCTGCCCCCCCCCCCCCCGCCCGCAATAATTTTTTTACAGCTGAAGTTATTTTGACATCCCCACCAACTAATAAGTCATTTGGTGCCCCCCCCCCCTGTACAGCACTACGATTGCCCTTCCCAGAGGCGGGTCTGTTTGTCCCGACAGGAAGGGGAAGTAGGGGGATTAGAAGCGGTGGAAGGGTGGGGGGAAGGGGCTAGTTTACTTATCCAATACTGCAGTTAGTTTCTTTATATCGATTCATTCTTCCCCGTTCATATGCCTTACCCTTTAACAGCCCCCTACACCCGGGCTGTATTTCTCTCTAGCTTAGTCAGCACCGCTACCCCACCCCTTCCCACTTACATACATACACACACACAGACACACACCCTCTCTCTACTCATCACTTTAGCGAAAAGTTCCCTTAAGACGAACCTTCCAACATACCCCCCTCCCCTCCCTGTTCATGTTACCTGATTTCACCCCAATCGGGTCGTGGTGACATAGACAGACATATAGGCTGTTCAGAAGACATTTCACATGCATTTAAAAAAGAATACCCAGCTCTTCGTAACCCTACATCCCGATAGCACTCCACCCTCCCACCCCCCCACACACACACCCGCCCCGTCATTCCCCCCCCCCTTTCATGTCGCTCTCTTCATGCGCTGTGCGTGGCTTTTATTGTTCTGTAACAGATGATGCCCCTGGAAAGAAAGAAGTAAATAATGAAGAACAAAAACCAAAAAAAAAATACAGCAAGGGATGAATAACAAAATGAATACACACACATACACACATTAACACACACAAACACACATGCAGATACATTATGTATGTGTGCATACAAAAAGGACCCCCGCCGCCTCTCCTAACACCACTCCCCCACACACACACCACCACCACCCTTCCAACCTTTACCGCAAACCAAACAATTATGGCGCTTTTGAAGCGGTGTTGAAAAAAATGCTAAATACCAAATTGAATTAAAACATCAGTGTATTTATTTTAGCGTGATTTAGCACGTGTATTTATTATAGCGTGATGTAGCACATGTATTTATTATAGCATGATGTAGCACGTGTATTTATTATAGCATGATGTAGCACATGTATTTATTATAGCATGATGTAGCACATGTATTTATTATAATATGATCCAGCACAGGCACAATACACGCTGTTGCTGCTGTTGCTGTTGTTGTTTATTGTGTATCTGAAAGATGATGGTAGTGTCACGGTGCTGTTATTGAAACCTCAATCTTATACGTTCAGCCTGCGCGTGATTTTTTTTTTCGAGCAAAGTCGAGAATTCGATCGCTTTTACCTGCACTACTATCCGCCTCCTTTTACGTAGAAGTATAAGACTTCAGTGTGTCCCGCGGGCTTGATAGTAGTTTGCCCACCCCTTGGACTAGGTCATTTATAATGAAGCTTTGTTCATGATAAGTTAATGAATGAATTCAAGGACTCACAGATTTAAGTTGTGGTTGACTGATCAATGTCTCTCTCAAATACTACAGTTCAGCGGCGTAGCGTGGGTATCGGCCGCCCAGTGCGGAAGACGATTTTGCCGTCCTCTCATTTAGGTATTTCAATTTAATCTATACATTTTTGCCGCCCCCCCCCCCGCTAAAAAGTAATAAAAAGTGCCGCCCGGTGCGGACCGCACTCACCGCCCCCCCCCCCTAGGTACGCCACTGCTACAGTTTGTTACGATGGTCAACTGATCTTTTTATTTCACCTTATTTTTAAAAAAAAAAAATTCAATTTGTAATAATACAACAAGTCACCTTGGGAAATAATTTCTGTTAATGAATGAGCCGTACGCCACCTTCCCAGGTGTTTCTTTGTTAACTTTTTTCAAAGTTCTGACCAATAGGATTTCACTGACCGCATCACGTGAAGTCAAACAAAGTGATAGATTTAAAGAAAAATAAAAAACAAAAAACAAATAGCACGTAAGAGATGAATGATTGGGGAAAGGGAAAGTGGAGATGGGGTGGGGGGGGGGGGTGATTCCCTCGTTGATTGACCGCCTTCTGCGGTTCATTAAGAAACTTGTTCATCGTGGATACACGGTCAATCAATGCCTGACCAGTGGGACTTTTAATGGACTGATCTCTCTCTCTCTCTCTCTCTCTCTCTCTATCCCCTTGTGGCGATATATTATTTCTCAATCAGGGAAACTTCGATATATCAGATTATGGTTGATTGGGCCATTATGTGTGCTAAGGTGGGCGCGCACATACACGCCGCGCTATCCTCTTTGTGTGGGGACGGATGGTCGTGCGGTAACGCGCACGACTGTCGACCTGAAGGTACCTGGTTCAATCTCCGGTGAGGACCAAAGACATTTTTCAGGTCTTGGCTCAAGTTCCCGATATATCTCCCGTGGTGCCTCCATGGCCATTGCACTATCGGCTATGGTGGGGATGAAAGAAGGGCACCATAAAACCGTCCCATTAGTGGCTTATAGGATCTAAGGGATTTCATCTCATCCTTACAGGGACTTTACACATCCTCTTTGTGTACACGCGTGACCAGTTGATGGGGGAAGGGGGTGGGAGGTCAAAGATTAGACCTCCTCGTTACGTGAGTATTGACACCTTAGAGTGCGCTCAGACTGAGGCAAACAAACTTAAAATTGTATTATAACGTATTGGATCTCAATGATCAGGCGTTGTTGCGTGAACACTAGCATGGACACTAGAATGGACACTAGAATGTCCACTAGAATGGACAGTGGCGGGGGGGGGGGGCGGGAGCAAGTCAAATTATAATATTATTGCAGAGCCGTAGTTAGCTATTGTGGCGTCCTCTTCCCAAGCTGATAAGTGATAATAAATATTTCACAGCGCCCCTGCTCATTACGGCGCCCTGTGCAGCCGCACATCCCTTAGTATTGAGCCAAGCATTTATAAGAGAAACGAGTGCAGTTCAAAATATACACGGGGCATTAATGCAAAATTTTGATTCTAGATATAAAATGTGGTCACTGTAATCCAATCAGTTAGTCATTCGGTCAGGGGGCGGATTTAACGCCCCCCCCCCACTCATCCCATCTCCCCGCACAAATGCCAACTATAAAACCCCTTTTCAATATCTCTATATCATTTTTTTTTTGGCACTCGGGCCTCAACCAAACCCAAGTCCGCCTTTGAGTAATTAGTCGCTACATTACAATATATGAAAGTGGCGGGATGGCTGAGTAGTGTAGATACTCGAATGTTGACCTGAGAGTCCATGGTTCGCTCTTCGGTCCACCCAACTTTAAATAGGTACCCGACTTTACGTTGGGGGAAGTTAGAGGCGGCTGGGCGTTGTGCTAACCACCACAATCCCTTCATATGCCGAGTTTATAGAAACAGGATGAATTATACAATTCTTCTACACCGACGGCCCATTGGGGCCAAGGGCACTTTACTGTACAATATACAGTGGATTCCGCTTAGTTAAGGACACCGCTACTTAAGTTTACTTTACTATTTCCCAGTGATGTATTGGTAAAATAAGAAGTAAAGGGAAACGCACAGTGGGAGCCAAAAAAAAGTGGGAGTTGTCGGGACATGAAAAAGAACGCGTTCCGGTTCTGAAAAAAAAAAAGGGTAAGGGAACGTCCACCGCGTTCCCCCTCCCAATACACCACAGCTACTTCCACCCCTAAATATACCCACCCCTCCCCCTTTTTTAAAAAAACCTAGTAAGTGGAGGGGGGGGGAATATTTCAGTTTCCCAACAATTATCACACATACTTCCGTCCCGGGCATGAAAAAAAATAATAATTTAAAAAGTAGATTTATTTTTTTTTCCACAAAATTGCGATTTTCACATCCTGTCATGGCCTAACACCCCCCACCCCACCCTCGTCTCCCCTCCCAGCGCCATATTTATATAGGCTACGTATTAAATGTATGAGCGCCCTTACTCAAAGCAATGTTTTATGTAAATTATTAGTTTGTGAACTTTAACGGTCTGGAAGTTTTGCTCAAAAAGAGCATTTGTCTGGGAGGGGGGGAACTTCTCCCTCCCCATAACAACCCCCCCCCCCACTACTACCACCCAACCCCTTCATGTGGGGAAATTTCCTCTTAAAAAAAAAAAAATACGGTTTTGATCAAACAGCCTTTGTGCTTTAATGTGCAAACAGCAAATATCATTGATAAGTGGTGACACTAATAAACAATGTGCAATCCCATAAGACATTTTTTTTAAGCACGCGTTCCCACTTCCGCCGTTATTTACCCTTCGCTTCCTTTCTTTAAAACAGTTGCTCAATTCTTTCATAATTGTTGTTGTCCCGGGGGAGGGGAGGGGTGGGTGGGGAGAAGGGGATTCAGGAAGAAAATCATTTTTTGTATTTATTTACACCCCTGGTGGACTGAAAGAAAGGCAGGGTGGAAGGGGGGGGGGAGAGGTCGCTAGGTAAGCGATGGGAAATTTTATTTGTAACGGGAGATTTAAAAATAAATAACAAACATTGAACAAAAAAAAAATTTCGACTTATTTTGAGTTAACTTTTCACAATTTTTTGCTAAGTTCACACAAGAAGAGTTTTAAGCCAAACTAGCATAATTGTGGGTTTAGGTTACTGTGGTTCTATTCGCTTTATGCAGTGAAGTAAATTAAGTAAAGTTCCCTTACCAGTTGAGGGCCATCGGGGCAGTGGCGTAGCGAGGGGGGAGCATCATGCCCCGGGCGCTACTCACCAATGGGCGCAAAATGTTTTATTTTAATTTAATATTATATGGTTTTCGAATGGTTTGGGGGGGGGGGGCGCTAAAAAGGTATTGTGACCCGGGCGCGAGTTAAGCTCGCTAGCCGCTGCATCGGGAACGATGGAAAAATCTCTGTAGCCACGGAATAAAAAAGCCCCAAAAATACTTGATTTAGTTTATAAATAATTATACAAGAAGCTTTTTTAAGCCAGACTAGCGTACCGCTTCATTTATTTATTGTTTATGTGCACAATTTTACATTAAGACAAATTTACGTTTAGAAAATTATGGAAACGATTCATAGTTCTTGGCATCA
Source organism: Bulinus truncatus (assembly GCA_021962125.1). Taxonomy (NCBI): domain Eukaryota; kingdom Metazoa; phylum Mollusca; class Gastropoda; family Planorbidae; genus Bulinus; species Bulinus truncatus. The sequence goes on along the minus strand of JAGDYQ010000217.1, from coordinate 1,041,670 downwards.
AACAAACTGGACAGAAATCGTTTGAAAGATAAGTAAGAAAAAATATTATTTTTCTTGACAAGACAATTAATAATATAAAAAATAAGATTTATTGCTGGCGCTTATTTGTTCTAATGAATTGACTGTAATGTGGCTCTGCTAAGTTTTTTTTTTAATGATATAAGAAACCAAGCGCGGCTCTCATCCACCCCATGCTTGGCCGCCGCCCCTGGGAATACCGAGACTTAACGTCGTTTTAACCATGTAAACTGGGACGTGTCCCGCGTAAACTGGGACGTGCCACGCGTAAACTGGGACGTGCCCCTGTCATCGCAACTATTGAGATAATTTAAACACGAAACAATCATAGAAGATGATGGTGAATGAACGAGCCCCTCACGAGAGCTCCACGAGAGTCGGAGTCCGGGTACTCCCACAAATCCCCCCTCCCGCACCTCTTTCTCTCCTCGCCTACCTCTCCGTTTTTTTCCTATCGTTATGCATGCACGGTCATTGCTGATGGCTAATTTCCAGCCTTTTCACGGGTCACCTGCGTTAGATTTTTATTTTATTTATTCCTCAACAGGTGTAAGCTAACCCGTGCGGCAAGTTCCATCAGGAATACCCGCTTGCAGACAACACAGCAAACAAAAACGAACACAAAACAAGGACAGTCACAAAACATGTCAAAATGTGATAATGAATTGGTTTGACCTCTAAGATCGGTAGCACACGGTACACGACCGGCGGAGTCATTTAAGTTTTTGGGGTTTTTTTTTTCTTTGTTTTATGAGGAGTCGGCGGAAAATGTGTCGGACAGGGGTCGCTAATGAAATTTTGAAAGTAAAAGGCAGACGACAACAATTTGGTTTCACACTCCACTTCTCGAATAGTGGCTACCTGCGTTATCTTAACAGTTTAGCTCTCTATTTCTTGTTGTTATTATTGATAGGTTCAACTTCCCCCCCCCCCAACCTCACGGCTTCTTGTACCACCTGTAGGGACCGTTTGACATTTAAAAAAATAAATAAATGAAAGGGTATCGAGGGGGGGGGGGCGTGGGGAGGGGGGTGCTCAGCGTTTTGAATTTGATGGTGAAATAAACACCGTAGTAAGGTGGGTGGAAGAGAGCAGTGATAGGAGGGAGGGGCTGGAAATGATTTTTCACGGGAGAAAAGGGTGAGGGGTTTGAAGAGATCTTGTGAATTGAATCAATTAGGCGTGACCGCCAGTCCTGTAATGATGTTGACACCGTAGTGAAGTAGCTCCACTGTGCGGCTTGTTGTTTAACAGAAGATGGTAGCAATATTGAGCACCGGAGTTTTCCCCCCAAACACGCATAATAGGGGGAGAGAAGGGAGTTGGTGGGGGGGGGGGTGATGATTGAGATGGGCGGGGACTAGAATGGGTGGGGTGGTGGGGGAGAGAGGGTAGTGTACGGCGAGCCGTCTGGAAAGGTTGTGAAGGGGGGGGGGATATAAATAAAATGGAGGGGGGGGGCGTCGCGAAATTTGTAGCTGAAATTTCGTGCAGTGACAAGACCGCTGGGTGACGTACTGGTCCGGAGCCTGTTTCTACCTGCGCCCACCCCACCTCTCCCGCCGCTCTATCTGCTGCTGGCAAGATTTGTCTTCCCTCGCCTCTGTGTGTGTGTGTGTTTTTTTACCTCTCTTTTCTCCCTTCACTCGAGTTTCTCTACAAACATCACAGCCATAGCTCTCTGAGATAAATTTGTTGCGCGAGCCGTGCGGACGAGGGCTTTTTTTTTTCTCTTCCTTCCAAAGTCTTGCAGCAGACGATGGCGGGGTGGACTTTTCTGATATAGATGAAGGAGAGGAGGGGGGTGGAAGAGTATCCTGAGATTCGTCCGTTGTTGATGAGGAACTAAAAGATTATAATATATTGTCGAGGTGATAGTAGGCTGTTAGCAGACGATCACTGATGCTGGGCACAGAACACTTCATTGCGAGGTGGCCGTCACGGAACGTGGACTACTTTAAACTTGTAAGTTTTATTTTTATTTTGATTCGAAATAATATCAATCAATCATTTTGAATTACGAGAATTCTTTAACATTTTCTTAGATAGCAAAACTATAAACAAAAACTAGGAAGTGAATGCAGACAACACATGCTCGTTTGAGCCGCCAAATGAAAGAGTCTTTAAATCACTTTAAAGTTTATTTCTCCACTTTTGGCGATGGCACACAAGTTGTGCGTGCATGGTATCTTCAATAGAGGGCAGACCGGGGGGGGGGAATGTTAACAACAGTCATTGATTGGTTGATCGATTTTTTCAATACTCTTTATTGATCAGATTTTTTTTTATGTTTACATAAGAATGATAAGGTAAAGAATATATTTGTTCGGATTTTAAAATTTAGTTGACTGGCAGTGCAGGAATTACGTAAACAAGCTATCGCTTAGGGGCCCCCACTTTCTTGGGGCCCCCAAATAATTGTCCAAGTGAGCGATTGTCATATTTACTTAAATATTTGGCACTGACATATAATATCTGGACTTATAAAGGGCCCCATGGCCATATCTCAAATAGCTTAGGGCCTTATCAAGTCAAAATCCGGCCCTGTTTATTGGATTCATTTTCAAGTTTCTGAACCGTGTATATCAGTAATTATGTAAAAAAAAAAAATAAACAGGAAACGAAGTTACAATTTCTATTTTTACAACTCTATTTACATTCTTGAATATATGTGATGATATATACAATACCTGGCGATATATACTTTGCCTCAAGGTATGGAAGACATATCCATCACTTGAGTCATTTTCTTTTTGTTTTGGGCCCGGGTATTGGGGAGGTTGTGGAGGGGGGGCATTTTTAGGATCCGCCACAGGCGCAACTAACGCCAAGTTACGCCGCTGATCTGAATGAAATATTTTTAATTTTTTAAAAGTCTCTCAAAAATCCCCCGCGTATTTATTTGTTTTGCAACAAACACGCGCAACATTTTCACACAAAAACAAATCGCTCATATAACCAAAAAAGTTGTGTACCAGTTACTGCATGCATATGGTCCAGTCTTGAGAACATCGCTACATTATTACATTTAAAAAAGAGGTGTGTGTTGGGGGGGGTGCTGGCGGGGGAGGAGTGAGTTGGAAGGAAGAGAGAGAGAGAGAGACGATTAATTCCCTCTTCCTCCTCCTCCCCCCCCCGACCCTCCCTCCGGGCAAATAAAAAAAAGTATGTATTGTTTTGGCCCATCGTTGCGTGTGAGCGACCTTTTTAAAATTATTTTAAATATCTTTTTAGACATAGGAAACTTAGTTGCACGTAAATAGGCCTTTATGATTCACTGCCGTTATTGTTAGATTGTATTGCGCCACCTGTACGAACATGAGTTCATTGTTTATGTTGGGTGGGTGGCGGGTGTGGGGGGGGGGTGGCATAAACCCTCGCTGGCTGATGTCTTTCCTATTTAATTCATCTAATGATAAAATGACAATTCCCACCCCACCCCTTTTTTTCTTTTTTTTCCCCCAATCCATACCCACAAAATATGATGATAACTTGGCATATTGTAAATATCCCCCCCACCCCCATTCATAACCTACTAAATGTGATAACATGACAATTTAAGCCCACCCCTCCCCCCATCCATAACCCACACAAAAAAAAAGACTGATAATTTGACAGTTTATTCTAATTCTTCGTTCACCTCCCTGCTCCCCTTTCCCATTCCCCCCTTTTTTTTTCTTCAAAATTCAGTACCTGGTTTTCATAAATTAAATGACCTAATTGTATTCCTCCTCCTCCCCCCCCCCCCCCCACCACCACATCATCCGCTAAACAAACAAGATGTGTTTTGTTGTTTACTTGTGTAAATATAGACATTTCGTCATGTGAACACCTTTTTACGGCATGTGGAATACAACACTACACATCAGTGTTTATGGCGAGTGTGTGTGTGTTTTTTTTCCACTTCTCTTTCAGTGATATACATAATACACACACACACATACACACACATACGCATACCAGTACAAACGGCGTCTGGGTTGGGTTATTTTTGTTCCCTAGTGTATTATATATAATACATTCAACTGTTATTAAAAATCTGAAGCATCTCATGTTTTCGCCACTCCATCTCTTCCCCCCTCCTCCTCCCCTTTACTTCATCCACCACCACCACCATCACCCATGTCACCCCCCCCCCCCCCACGTCTCGCTTCCCTAGTTTCGTTCACATCACGAGGACGATGGCGATAAATAAAACGACATTGGGGGAATGCCCTCCCATGTTGTAGGAGATGGTGTTTTTGTTGTCTAGATAGGATGGAGAGAGAGAGAGAGGGGGGGGGGAGAGGGAGAAAGATTTGAGGATGGGATATTTTTTATATTATACACACACCCTCTCCGTGTACTTGCCTTGTGTGTAATATAAAATGTTAAAAAGACGTTATTTTTGTTGTTGTTATTTGGGAAAGTAAAGTCGGCTGGGCGTTGTGCTAACCACACAACCCCCTTCATATGTCGTGGTTACAGAAACAGATGAATTCTACACTTCATCCGTCCCGATGGGCCCTTTTAGGACTAATGAAACTTTTTCTGTAACAGAGATCAGGAAAATTATAATATTCAAATGCTAAGTTGTTGTTGTTGGTGGTGGGGGTAGCGGAGACTTTCTAAAGTCGGAGCCCAGGTCTTGCTCAGGGTGAGCCAGCCGTTAAATCCACCTTACGTTTGTTTTCTTATATATATATATATGAATTCTATGTCGAGCTTTTTGATGGTCGTAGTTATATGTTTTGTGAGTCCTCTGGAAGGGGCGCGGGGGTGCCATAAAGGCACCACAGGTGTCGGCCATGCTTATTTTAGGCTCATAGTCAAACTACTAATAAATGAAAAAAAAAACAACTAAAACCAGTCATTGGTGTAATGTATATTAATGGAAACTAAATAAAGAAAAATAACTACACAAAAAATTGACCCCCCCACCCCTTTTCCCCTTTAAAATACACCCTCGCATAAGCCTCGCCCTGGTTTATCAGCCACGAGTTAATTTATTCTGTTATCTCTATTCTTGTTTTTTTTCTCTCTCTCTCTCTCTCTTCTTTTATTTCTCCCTTCGCTTGTAAGATTTGTAAACTTTCGACATAACACAGCATACAAACCAGTCACCAGCCTGCACACACAAAAACCCACTGCATGCATGGTTATCAACATCTTCGCGCATGTGTGTGTGTGTGTGTTTTGTTCCCCCCCCCCCCCCACCGTCTCCTTTCGCATCTCTACACAGGGGCAGGCATGTCACACAAGTAAACACGATATCACCCAATCATAATGCCAGGATTTTTTCTCCCCCCCAAAAATGTATAAAAGGTGTATATCGAAATTCCCCCCCCTCCCCTCCGACATCCATCCACACCCCATCGCCTTCTGCCCTCCTTTACAAGTGTAGTATCCTAGCTGTTTTCTTTTTTTTTTATTTATTTATTATATCCATGACATCATCTGAGATGAAGTTAAGAGGTTGGGGGGAGAGAGAGAGAATGGATTGTACGACAGTCGTGTATCATGATTAGCATTCTCGAGACCATTGCATTGAAAAGACCATTTTTATTAGCGGAGGGGTTCCTTCTATCCGACTCTGTTCTCTGTTTTAAAATAACGACAGCAACAGCAACCGCCAATAGTCGTTATGAAAACAGCTTTGACCTCAGGCCGATTATACAATTATGACGGACAATAGCTGACCCCCGGGGGGAGGGGCAATTACGGTACAATTTTCACACATAAAAAATAAACAGACTTGTAGAAGACCACCACAGACTTACTGGGGGCCATACGCAGAGACTTCGGCGTAATGGCAGGCCCTTGGCCAAATTTTCATGAGGTATTTTAAAAAAAAAATGTATGACAAATGTATTGCAAGCGAGGGCCTCAAGTGTCCACCCAAGATTGCCTATTCTTAAAGAGCGGCTCCAAGTTCCGGGTGCCCCATGTCCAGGTATCGCCAACTGATGTCCGAGTACTTGTGTATTACTTCTGGCTCAAGCTCTGATATCTCCCGAAGCATATGTTGTGTGTGTGTGTGTGTTTGAGAATCGCTGTTGGACCGAAACTGACGACACTTATCTCAGGCTATCATCATCATTTTATTGAAAGAGAGAGAGATTGGGTGGTGAGGGGGAATACACGACAAGCCTCGTGATTCAATGAGATCACCGCATCTCGTGTAACTACGGCGTACTGGTGCAAACTACGGCTCTCTGGGCGCCCACTCGCGGGGCGTTGTTTGTCCCGCCGCTGGGGCTTAGGGCAAGACAAACATTTATCAGGGCAAGCCCCCACATCCCCACCATTTCCCTTTCCAGATGTATATTTCTTTATTGAATTTGATGCGAAATAGTGGAAAGGGGGGGGGCCTTTGCCGTAGTGTTTGTCCTGGCTACGGCCCTAACATACTGAAAAAAAAATTCAAATATCTAAGTGTTAACTCGACTGTATGAATATAATATATATATATATATATTTTAAAAAAAAAAAAGCTCTATGTGACCTACCGCCCATAGGCGTGGGGGCCTTTGGTTGTCACATTAGCCACCACCCCCACCCTCCGGACCTTTACTGGTTTGAGCTTCAAAAGATTTGCTTGCAAATGTATTTATTTACTTTTTTATCATTTTCACTAACGTCTGTTGATATGGTGCGTGTGTCATGTTATTCCAAATTATATCTATCTGTGCGCGCGCACACACACACGCACGCACACACACACACACATGTCAGTCAATCTGCATGTCCTTACTCTCAGTAAGTACTTTTTTTTTTAGAAGCCTACGTAATGTGAAATTTCGTCCAAGTTTATAATAAGTTTTATTTTACCTTAACGGAATTCGATTGGGAATTCCCGGTCATCTAAAATAGAAAAAAAAAACAAGCACGGTGCATATGTATCATACTCAAAATATAAAAAAAAAAAATCGGGAATTTGAACAGGAAATGTTTTTTTTTTCTTTTCTTCCTAAAGTTGATTGTTGTTTTACTTATTCAAACCAACAACTTTATCCTGGTTGGTAACAAGTCTTGATGACTCAGGGATACAATGGGCAGGGCGTGATTTGGAGGGGGGGGGGCTGAGAGAAGAAACAACCCTTTCCATCAGATCTCAGGTGGTAAACACTTCACTGAATGTACCTCTCCATCCACCGATTTTTTTCTTCGCCACTACATCATAGCGAGCACCTGTCGTTCACGAGACGGTAGCGCACTCGCACAAGCCCCTGAAGTGTTGACACTCGTCCTCCATTGCTGTGTTTGTTTGTTTTTTATTTTAACCAATGGAAGGATTGATTAATCCGAGTGTATTGATTGGGCGTTGTGACATTCAGACACCGGTAGCAACGGACTTAAACAAAATCCACCCCTCTATCATGTATCTTATACAGGGCTCGATTTACCGCCGGGGATATCCCCGGCACTTAGAACTGACATCCCCCGGCTCTGCTTTAACTAATATATCCCTGCCGGGGATGAAACCATAGACATTTAGCCCCGGTTCTGCAGAATTTTTTTTTTCAACCCCCGGCACCGGTTTTTTTTTTTGTTAAATCGAACACTGATCTTATATCTATACCTTCACCCCCTCTCCACCCACCGGGCCCTTCCTCCCTCTGTAACTTCAGATGCCGCTTCATCAGGGATTATATATCCTGTGGGCTACATCTTTTGACTTAATACCAAAAAATATTTTGTTTCATTCTCCGGTAACCCCCTCCCCGCCCACTCTATCCGCTTTTGATACAATCATATCGAAATAATTTATTAAATTTAAATTACTTCATGAAAGTCATTTCGCTCTTTTTTTTTTTTTTTTAAAATATATATTTTTTTGTTTGTTGTATATAATTCTTAAATGAACGTTATCGATTATACGCGGGAACTTTTATAAGGCCCTAAGCTGATTGAGATGTGAAGCCCTTTATAAGTCCTGATATTATATGTTAGTGCCAAATATTTCAGCTTATATGACAATCGATCGCTCGGACAAATTTTTTTTTTAAGGGAGGGGGCCAAGAAAGTGAGGGGGCCCAAACCTACAGCTTGTGTGAAAGTATACATGTTCGTCGTTGATTCACTAACCGACTGTCCACCTTTTGGTTTCTTTAACGTTTCCCCCTTTTCTCAAACCCCCCCCCCCGAAAAAAAAAAAACGCCAAATTCGAGCCTGGACTCTATGGATTTGTTGTAATTTGACCTCAAGTAAAGGCTGATCTCATTTTACTATTGTAATATTTCGTTTCCATAGTGGACACGTGTCATAATATCATCGTGTATCCCCTCCTTCCCCCCCCCCCGCCCGCCCTTCATATACAACAAAAAGACTTCATTGTGATGAAGAGACTGAAAGTAATCGTGTCACGGCTCTTGACACTCCGGTCAATAACTTAAACATTCGTCCGTTGTTTTTTGTCCTCTTTTTATTTTTCACTTTAATGTCTTAAATAACTCTATTGGTTTGTTGAGGCTGATAATCCGGTCATAGTGACCTCAGCCATATAGCACTCTAAAACTTCATTGTTCTGGTAATTAGCTCCAGCGCGCACGGATACACAAAAAAAAGGTCTTACGCAATAATACAACAATCCCCCCCCCCTTTTCCCTCTCTCTCTCAGTCCGCTGCTGAGTGACGTTTTTATGACGCGTTACATGACGTGTCGAGAATGTTTGAAGGGGGGTAACGTTTCGTCACTGCATATCATTATTTACACGTGCAGCAGTGGTCATCAGCATTCACCGCGAGAACTGGTTGTACAATGAGGCTGGCGTGTTTTTCGCTCATCTGGGGCGGTCAATGATTATTAATTTTGTTGTATGGGTTTCTTCACTTTCTCCCACCACCACCCCCCTTTACAAAACCCCGTTGACCACTGGCGATTGGTGTCAAAAAGATTTCGTGTTTTTGACACGTACGACGAGACAATGTATAGGCCCTATATATTTTATTCAGGACTGTAGCGCACCCACTCTTTCGCCTCAAATATGTAGTACAGAGTCTTCCGTTTTTACCACCGCAATAATTGTTAGCAGGGGGGGGGAGGGTTTGCAAAAGATATTTACTGTGCGCATCTTTGAAATGAATCTTAAAATGTAACGCTCAACATTAAGTTTATATAACCTAAACGATACACGTTGATGTGGTTTTAACGCTTGCCCAGTCTGGACAGACCGGCACGGTGTGTGTAACTGCTGATTGTAACATGGCGGCATATTTGTAAATAAAGCGTTCGTTGCAGATCAGCATATCATTCAATCCAAATATTAATTGTTTAAATATTAGCTGAATCCATTTTTTTTGTTCTATATACTATTTATAATGTATGTTTTTGGTTAGGCGTATCGTACGTCTTGATCACATGACACCCGCCATTTTGTTTACATCTCGTGTGATGTGTGTGTGTTGACGCGAGCAGATGTACGAGTGGCAATAATCTCTAAATCCGTACAGCACCTGTGGCTCCATTGTTGTGACGCAAATGGAACGATAGAGTAATGGGTGGTTAACTGTCAAATAGCAGGAGTCGACAATTGGCCTCCTATACCCGCAGGCCATCGGTCAAACATACTAAAGAGGGATTAAGGAGGAGGGGGGTGCATAGTACAAGGGTGGAGGGTAGACTCTTTGTTAATGAATTCTTTGACTTCTTTCCAAACGTAATCGCGTTTTGTCTTTAAAAGGTAAAATATACCTGTGAAAGCATTGTCGATTTAACAATAGGAAACAGATAGTCCTGCCAAATGTAGACCATTTTATTGTCCAATAAAAGTGCCCAAGCAGTAGGCCTAGGCCCTATATTTCATCTTCAAGCCCGGCTCATCCAACCAGTGTGCCCATATTTTACGCATCATTTTATATAATTATTATTTAGTGAGTGTCGTACTACTATTACTTTAGAAACCAATGACAGCTGAAGAGCTCATTAATAATTCTTTTTAAGTAATTTGCGATTAAAGCTAACGTGCCCCTGGATAATTTGCTTGTTTATTATCCGAGTCTGGAAATCATCGGAAATGAGCCCTCCCCCCCCCCCCCCTCACACACACACTGTATGGGTCTGACTGAATGACCGTTTAAACGTCACAAATTCAAACGAAAATGTTTTAAAAAAAAATTCGAGTACGTTAGACTTAGAAAGTAATTAGTCACTACTGAAGCAATGGCGAGGGTCAAAAGATAGGGCGGGGTTCGACTTCCGATTATTTCTTTATTATAGCTTATTATAACAATTTGATGAATCACCATCGCCCCAATCATCACTTTTGTTTTGGGTGTAAAACTGTGAAATTTTCTTATGCTTTTGATACTCACAAATGTGTCGCTAGTATTATTACTTATTATTATTGATGTTTCAAATCTATTTTTGTCTCTCCAGGTATCAAAGTCGGCGTCATTATTTCTCTCCCCGGAGGCGCCGTACCTGCCGCCCAACTTTCTCTTCCCGTCCAGCGTCTCCGCCTTCACGGCGCCCCTGTCGCCCTACTCCCCCGCGTCGAGCGCCGCCACCGAACACGAGGAGATGGCGAGGATCAAGCGCCCTCCCAAGAGCATCACGCTGAAGCCCAGGAAGTGCGAACTGTGCCACCTGAACCGGCAGTCTGGAAACAAACCCAAGTCCCCGGTGGAGAAGGAAGAGTACTTCATCGACCACGACGGGACGCTCACGATCAAAAACGGGGTCTGTCCGCGCCGGCTGGCCATCCGGCTATTCACTGAGGTCTCAAAGAGCGGCCCGAAGTACGAGGAGCTGCTCGGGAACAATATCGTCAAATTCCTGCTCAACCTGCAGCAGATCATCGACAGGCACCAGGCCCTGTGCCCGGATGAGGACAAATCGCACCTGTTGATCGCGAGCAACGTTCTCAAGATGTACGTCACGGGATCCTACCCTCCCGTGAAGGAGAGGTCCTCAAAGTCCCACGACCGACACCTTAACATTGTAGAAAGCGCGGGCAACGTCCCGGAAAACGTTTTCTCGCACCTAATGTCACGAATGTACCATTCTGTGGATGACAGCTCGCCGATTCCGGACCAAACTCTCAAACAGGGCTCACATTCTACTCGCCTGTTATCGCAGAGTCAGCAAAATCTCTCAGGCAGACTCTCGCCATCGGTAGTGCACGAGGCCAGCACTTTGATGGACTTTGAAGGCAGCAAAGGGGCGGCATCGGATAAATGCAGTTCCGAGGCTTCATCCAGAGTAGCGAGCCCTGCCCCTTCATTATCAAGCCTAACATCCGGCCTGAGCAACACGAAACGAGGCACGAAGGTAAATTGTGATTATTGTCCGTTCATTATTTTAGCTGTATGGTGTGTTGATAAGTATAATATCCAGCCATTTTCATAACATCCCCAAGAGAATTCTAAAGATTTCATTTATATACTTATTCTTCATAATGTAAGCCATTCTTAAAATGTAACAGTGTATACTTAAATCACTAATTGTATATGTTGCTCAGTGTTCTCTCTAAGCTGTATGCGCGCATTCAAATACATGACAAGCACACACATTATTACAAAAAAAAAGCGCAAACATGTTTGCTGAATAGACTCACATATCACATAAAATACAGTGAAATATAAGTCAAGAACATATTTTTTGTTTAAAGTAATTTAAGTAACGCACTTGTTAGAAGACCAAACGTGACCATTATATTAGGGTATAAGGAACATGACATATATAAATTATATTAGGGTATAAGGAACATGACATATATAAATTTTATTTTTTTTCAGAATTTTTTTTTTCAGGATTAGGGTTAGGGATAGGGTTAGGGATAGAGATAGATATCAATTTGCGCAAAAATCCCTGGAAACAGAAAAAAAAAATAAACGTTTGGTCTACCGTACATATGCTATGAGAAGACCAAACGTTTGGTCGAGTAACAAGTGCCTTTAAGTAATTTGTAAGAATTATTGCAGGATAATTTTACTGTCCATTTCGTTTGGTACACACTAACACCTTTGCATTAAGATATGAAAGAACCATTTTTCTCTAAGGAGCGTACTGTCGTGAACAATTATCATCCGTTGTCAACAGTCCATCCATTTTCTTCTGGTCCAGCCCGCCTGTCAAATTTTAAAACCAAATGTGGCCTGCGATTGAAAAAGTTTGGCCCCCACCCGTGTGCTCAAATCAACCAATCAAATGTTTGTAAATCTTTCAGATCCTCCCTGTGTCGTCCACTGATGGCCAGACAAGATATATGTGTCCAGTGTGCAGCCTGGAGCTGTCCAACGACCATGAACTCACTGTCCACATACGATCCCATAACCAGACCGGACAACAGTCCACTCCGAACACCTGCACCATCTGCAAGAAGACCCTCAGCTCTCAGAGTTCCCTTGACCGTCACATGCTGGTGCACTCAGGTATTTTTTTTGTCCACCCTACCATACAGCAGATATATCATGGCAGCAAAATGAGATTATTTATTTGCATTTTTTAAATTATTATTATTATTATTATCAACTGTTGTTATGAACTATAAATCGACAAGCATTTTTGTGTTTCAAAGAAAAGCCTTTTAAATCTTTATTTTTTAATTATTTTTTTTTTATGCCAGGTGAGCGCCCTTTTAAATGTAAAATATGTGACATGAGCTTCACAACTAATGGAAACATGCACAGACACGCTCGCATCCACGAGAAAAACAGCATGATGAGCGCCAAACCTCACCCAGGCCGCAAGCCCAGTGAAGCCAAGCAGCCGGCAAAGAAGGAAACTCCTTTAGTCAGCGCCATCATCGCTGGATCTCCCAGCATGGTCAACCAGCCCCAGTTCCCTGGTTTCTTTCAAGAAGTTAACAAGCCGAATTTCTTAGATTATTACAGAAGTGAGTTTTCTTATCATTTTCAATCATCAGTGTTTTTTTTTAAAGACCTTGTAAGTATGTTATGTTTTTATCTCAGATCCTACAAACCACTAATGGGATGTTGTTTTTGTCATGCCCGTCTTATATCCACATCACAGCCATGAGTGTAATGGCTAAGGAGGCTCCACAGAAGACAAAGAACAAAACCCAAAATTGCCCATTTTATATCAGACTAGTTGAAAAGCCTGCTGACGCTGGCTGCTTGCTACCTGCGATATAATAAGAAATCCTGGTTGTGTTTAGATTTCCAGTTTTGGAATCGCCCCAGACTATTTTTAGCCGAGCTTGCCAGTTAACACCCCTAGAGTGAGACGAAAATTTTTGAATTCCCCAGACTATTTTTAGCCGGGATCCACACTGTCGAACGTATGCCTAGGTTAGCCGATTATGTATTAGATATCCCTTTCTCTTGCTGGGATGAGGAACTTTTGCCAGGACAAAAAAAGAAATGTCTCATCTGGCATTGAACCCGGGCCCTTCACACAGAAATTATCTCATTTCATCTTTTAACCAACTAATACAGAATATGGTACATTATGTTTTTATATTTATGGAGAAAGGTCAGAAAGGCTTGAGGCAGATCACTATTAGGTTTATCGTTGACCACATCATCACTATGTCCAATTTGTTGTGTTCGTGAATTGTTCAAAATGATCATAATATACTGAGAAGAACTTGTATATTTACTATATTTAGATGTATCCAGCTCATATTAACAAATACTTTGCTCCTTAATTCACAGACTTTGTGCACCCTGCTTACCCTACATTCGCTCCACCATGGTATCCTGACAGCTCCAGATATCCATTTTTGGTCAGTATCACTTTATAGCTCTCATATTAAGAATCTCATAAATTATTTCACTTATTAGAAAACTACCAAAAAATAATAAATTTTAAACTTCTGTTTATCTTTTTATTCATTAAAATTTTTACTTGGAAAAATGTTTGTAATCAAATTTACAAACCCAATAGTAATAGATTATCTTGAAATTGTATACACATGTTCTTGTTCCATGACAATGCATGATGCAGTAATAAATTTTGCAATTAATAAATTATTTTTTATGTTTAACAAATATGAGTACCGGTTGATCTGACAACAGTATTAATTTCCTTGCTCCATAACTTGTATATAAACATGATAAGACAAAATTAATTACAATGTTAAAAAAATATTTTAGAAAACAGTTAGTGTTAAAAACTCTGTTTTCATCGTGATTAGTTAAATTTGTTCAATCCTAAATGTTTTTATTTTTCAGATGATGGAAGATGTCCCTCCAGAAATTTTGATGCCAAAGAGACCACGATTAAGTGAAAATGTCAGGGAACCAAGTCCAGACCTTCGATCACCGATGACTTATCCATGCAATGTGTGTAGCATAGTCTTCACAAACCAGTTTTATTTGGACAAACACATGGAAGAGCATGTCATCGTTGACCATCATCTGGAAGCAGAGGCTGGAGCTGCCTGCAAGGTTGGTTTAAACTCCGCCAGCGCTTAAAATTGTTTTTTATTTAGTGCTTACTTTGTGCCCTGGAACCTTGGTTCAAATTACAAATGGTTACACTAAAAATTTATTGTAGTCTAAGGGAGGTAAGCAGAATAAGTGAAATTTGTACAGAAAATTAGTTTCCTAATAATATTTTTTATTTCTTAGATGATATTTATCCTGCTGATCCATGAAAGAGAATGGAATTTTTATTTCCTTCACTAAAAGTTTTTTGAATAGTCACTTACATAAAGGCTTCTGATTAAAAAAAAATAATTTTATATTCATTTTAAAATTATTTTATTATTATCATTTATTTTTATAAACAATAATTCCACAAGCTGTTTAGCATTGGCTGTAATTTTATTAATTATTGTATTGTAATTTTTTTTTTTTGGATTTCAGACATGTAAAACTGTTGCTAAATCTGAGCAGAGTCTTCTACTTCACATTATGACCCATCATAAAAAAGAGGAATCTCTGGCTGAGCCTGACATAAAACCAGGCAAAAAATCACCATCCTCACCATCACAGTCATCATCCAGTTCAACCATTGTCAGTAACAACAATGTTAACATCAGTGGCAGCAATACGGGATTCCAGGAACTGGGCTTTGCCAGTTTTACCTGTAGGAAGTTCCCTCTGATAGCGAAAGCCTTTTGTGAGAGCAATCCAAAGGTGAAAGGATCCAAGCAGCCTGTGTTCAAATGTAATGAGTGCAGCAAGGAATTCCCCGTAGAGGGAGCAAAGGATCTACATGAAGCCTCACACATACACGAGGAGTACACTAAATGCCCTAAGTGTGACTGTCACTTCACAGAATCTTCTCGTCTACAGGAGCACATGTTGAAACACGTTGCCGATGTCAAGTTTGAACAGATCTTGGATAAATCAGGCTTAGTCTTGGACAACTTATCCCAGAATCACTTCCTGGCTCAGTTCGGTCTTATGCCCAAGGAAGACAATGACGATATGGCTAGCCATGAACATAATGGTGAAGATGATATCAAATGTGAACCGGCCTCTGAAGACATGAAGCTAAGCATGACAGATGATGATGAAGATGATAACGATTCTTTAAGTAGCACACACTTTCTTTCTGCGCCTAGCGCCAAAAGCCGTCCACTCATGTCTTCATCACCTTATGATAGTGAGTCTGAACATGACAGCCTGATGCCGCCAACTTTCCCTTGTAAATATTGTGATAAAGTGTTGACTAGTCAACAGGAACTGAAATGTAAGTATAAATCTCACAAGAGAATTTTCATTACAAAATTGCAAAAGAGTTGATTTTTTTTTTAATAAATAGGTCATTTCATAATGCTGATTGCATCACAATAATGAACTCTTATTGCAAAAAATCTCTTTATTTTTTCAAATCTATAATCTCACACATTTTAAGAGTTTAATTAAGGAAATCTAGAAGAAGCAATAAAATACTGATGAAAATATTATTAAATGAATGAGTAAAAGTTAAAAAAAAACTTGTATATATTATGTTATTTATGTTTTCCCCTCTAAATGCTGCAGAGTGTAAATGGATGGGTAAGCCGAATTTCTTATTAGCTTTTTTATTTATTGTTTTATATTACAAATGTTGTTTGTTGTTGGTTTTCCTAGTACAGATGATTCACCAACAATTCTAAATATAAAAATTTGACATCTTTAAATATGACACTATTTTTTTTTACTCAATTTTTTTGCTTGAATTTAAATGAAAAATAATTATCTATATTTCAAAAAAAATTATCAATTTTAAATAGGATTATTTATATCCAAAAATAAAAAATTCTGTCACATGTTTTTAAGTTTTAAAGTTCTATGTGTAATTCTACTTTCTTTTTATCTTGCTTAGTCAGTTTTTGTGTTTAATTTCTTGATGAAAAGTTGTTTTTTTTTTGGTCATGTGACACTCCTATGACCTATGAACTCTCTTGTGACACTTCTATGAACTCTCTATTCCATCTGAGATCAAAGCATTTTGATAGCATGAGTTTTTTTTATTCTTACTGTGCTACATGGTGTGTAGCTCTCTTGTAGCCAACAACACACCTGACCTGTTGTGTTCATGAGCATATGGCATGGTATACGTAGCATGGTCTTGGTTCTGTTATATCACCTACTGCATGTGCTGCACCTTGACGTACACATACACTGTAGTTTTATGATTTAGTTGGTACAAAGAAAAAAAAAAATGTTATTCCTTTGATTGGAAACAAAAAAATGATGTCCAGTAGTGTAAGGGATGAAGGGTAGTGCTTTTAATGGTGGCTGCTATTTCCAATTGTAGAAAAGTAGAATATACATTTCTTTTATTTGAAATCATGTAAATTATATATTTTTATAAAAAAAAAATCAGAAAATTTTTTTTTTTAATTTAATCTTAGCACTTTTATTTCAAACTTTAAAAAAAAATATATATCATCAAAAATATTTTTTCTGTTTTTCTGAATTCAAGAATATTAGCTTAGATAAAACAACAAACATCTGATATTAATATGAAGTTAATTTCTTATTTCAATTTATTTTATTGCAGCTCATGAAAACAGTCACAAGAACTTTTCTCAGCTTCAGTGTCGGGTGTGCAGCTACACCAGCACGGACAAGAGCAGCCTTCTGAGACACATGCGAACACACAGTGGGGAGAGACCATTCAAGTGTGGGATCTGTGCATACTCCTTCACAACTAAGGCCAATTGTGAAAGGCATATGAAGTAAGTGGTTGTCTTCTTCTTGCCTTTATTTTTTTTTAATTTTTGGGTTTGCGTTTTTTTTCTTTGTTGAGAATAATTAAGTTGAGAAACCTAATAATACGTTTGGTTCCAGTAATCAAATTTTAAAATACACATTTTAAAAATGTAAAAAAAATATATATAATTTTTTTTTTTGTTTTGGTAAGGTATAATTAAAAATAAGTTCCTATTGCCAACTTGAAAAAAAAATTTTTTTTCTTCCGTAGGCAAAAACATGGTCTGGAAAAAGATCAGTTATTAGACAATTTAGTTTACAATGAGTATGTTATAAACAGCAAGAGTGACTTCCCCTCCTCATCAAAGATGCACGGTGGCAGCTCAGGAACATCCCAGTGCAAAGTCTGTAAAGTGGAGTTTCAACAGAAGCAAGCACTGGAGCTGCATATGCAGAGCAGTCCGAAATGTAGATTAGCATTCCTGTGTACATTATGCATGGTATGTAGTCATTATTACTTTCTTCGTAGTAGCTCATTGAGCAATTCTTCATTTTCTTTAATTACCTGTAATGATTTAGAGTTAATCCATGGTCTATATGCCATCTTTCATTCTTATGAATCTGATGAAATTCCACAGAGACCCTTCAAGTCAAAGTCAAGTGCCTTCAATCATATTCTGACTGTACATCCTGAAGTACCATCTAACTTGCAGGATGGGTATATAATTCCATCGGAGAACTTATTGTCCACTCATTCAATCCCTGCCCTCGCCAGCCCTCCACCAGCTCACTCCAAAACCCCTGCCCTCTCCCCATATAATTTGCCCCTTTTAGATGATTTGATCCATCATCATGACAAGATGAGCACTCATAATGTAAAACCTGCCGTTGGGCTGTTCCATAATAAGAGGTTGCGCCTAGATGTGGAATCAGCAGACAGGCCACTAGACTTTAGTAAGCCGGAAACCAAAAAAGTTTTTGAACCATCCAGTCATCAGCGTACTCTATCCGGATCCTTCTCAGAAGATGACCAGCTCTCAGAAGATGTGCCTATCGATCTAACTGTCCAGCGACCATCAGGCTCATTGTCTTGTAGGAAAAGTCTTAATATACGAAATCAGGTAGACAAGAGTGAAAATGGTTTTATGTTTACAGAGTTGCTTTATAAAAATGGTATTCATTTGCGAAACCCTTAAGACTTTTGATTAAATTCTCTTTTTAATAAAAAGTTAAAATATTTTTTTAACCGCAAAAATGTATACCTTTTTTTTTTTTTTTTTTTTAAATAATTTAGTCATGAACTGCAACTAGTGATAAAGTCAAACATTTAGTGAAAAATTTCCTCTCTGAAATAGGAATTTTATAGAATGTAATTTCTCTTGGTTGATACAATTTTTGGCTATTCAGATTTTTATGATTCAAAATACTGAGTAGAAACTAAAGAATCCAAATTTGAATCAATCATATTTATTTCTTCATTATGTAAAAAAAGAAAAGTTTGAGGCCTGTTAAAATACTACTTTTGTGTTGTATAGATCAGCATGCTTTATTTACCAGCTTTTGTTATGGAAACACTTAGAAATTTGAAGTGGCATTAAAATGTCTCTGTATTGTTTTTCAGATATATTTTTCAAAAACTTACAATTTGTCAATTTCATTTGCCTTGTGACTAATTTTTTTAATAAGGAAATGCTTTTACAAATTATTCTCACTTCTTTTCATTTTTTTCATTTAAGCTGTCTTTTAACTAGCAAGCACTGAGAGAACAAACTTTATTTTCCAAATAACCAAATTGCTTTTTTTTTTTTGCCCAGTACTCTTATTGAAAATTCATTAAGTGTAGTATTTCTTTTGCTTTAATATTCAGCTAATAATAATTTCAAATTTGCAATAGATTGCTTGAGATTGTATTAAAAAAACAAACTTAACTCTGATGGGTTTTTTTTTATGGTAATTGTTATTTTTGGTTGCAATTAAATATTTCTTTGTTCAATTTTTGATATTTTTAAATACTTTTTTTTTTCACACCTTGTGAACTATTTTTTTTTTATTTATGTAGCTTTATTTAGATGGAAAAATTATTTCTGTAGTTCACAGCAATAATGTTTCTTTTGACTTGTTTTATATGTCAATGGCAATAGTTACAGAATTGTAAATAGCATTTTTTTTTCATCATTCCTGAACAAATCACATTTTATATAAGCCATAAATTGATTATGCTATGGCAAAAATTTTCTATCCATTTTTTTTTATTGCTTTATACTCAGTTCATAACTGAGTGCATGAAAATTTAAATGATTATTATTTATTTGTACTTTTTTATTTATTGAAAATAAAAGCTCCACAACTACTTTTGCCCATCATATTTTTATTTGTGTTTTTATTGTGCATGCTTTTGTAGTAAAAATCAATTTACACTAATATAAAATGTATAAACAACCAAAGCTTTCTTTTAAATTATGATACCTAAACATTTTGAAAAACATATTTTTAAATACTAATCAAACCAAAAATACTATTTTGTAGAAAATGAATTTGTATTGTATTATTCCATAAAAGTAAATAGCTGACATGTAAAATTGATAAATAAAATGAAATGAAAACAATAGAAGAGCCTTAGAAAAATTTAAAATAAAATGAGAAAAGGGTTTTCAAAACACTGAAGGCAAAAATTAAACACAGTTACTACCCATTGGTACTTTTTTCTTGCGTAACACAGATAATTTACTGACTGAAAAGGATATAACATTACTTAAATAATGAATAAGAAAAATTTAAAAAAGAAAAATCAGTACTAATTACATTTGAAAATTTAATTGCTCTAAACAATTCTATTAACATTTCAAAGCAGATGACACTTTGTATTTTATTCTGTCCCTAACAGTACTGAAATGAGATCTGACCAAATATATTCTTTAATTTTATATTCATAGCACAAACACAAAACCTAATTTGTTGTATCACTCTGTATTCCACAGAGTCCCTTCAGTATTACAAGGCAAAGCAAAGATCACAGTGGAATGCACAATGATTCCCCAAAATGGCTTGCACCTTCTGGCAGTCTCGATAACGCTTATCCCTCTAAATGTTCTCATGACGGCAATAACAATCAAATTTCTCAGAATTTATCCTTAACACAACAAAAAAACGAGCAGCAGAGTCGACCAATATTGTCACTAAAGGCTGCTGCTCAGCCTAATTCCTTCCCAGCATCATCAAAATCAGGTATTTTACCAGTCATACCATCACATTTAATCATGAAGAATCCAATCCCAAGTGGTAGTGAAAAAAACAGAACAGACAATCAAAAGGGTAAGTATTTTTTTTTTTTTGAGAATATTTAATTTCAACTGAGGGATGCAGAAAAACTAGGAATAATTAGCTTGTTACAATTTGATTGGAGGGATATTTTGGCTATTATTTTTAAAACATCAACATTTCTAACCATTTAAAGTTATTAGGGCTTTTATTTTAAAATTAGTCCAGTAATCAAAGATATTATAAAGATAGGCTATTTAATCAATTGTTGTTTAGTGACTTCAAAAAAGGACAAATATTTAAAAATAGATATAATTTTTATTGCTCAACATGTACATTAAAAAATAATGAAAGACCATGCATTTTTTTAAAAATTCAGAATCTGGTCAAAGTTTAAAAAATGAAAATAAAAAAGAAGACGTTGAAGAATTGGATAATTCAGATCTGAAATCACAGAAAGGAAGTCCTAGTAAGTTGAAAATTAAACTTATGTAAATTTACTTTTGTTTAAGCAAAGAACAGTGATACCTCCGAATAAAAATGGTCTGAAACCATAACAAAATTAGAATCTAAAATTTATTAAGTTTTATATACATCCAGCAATTATTGTTGTGTTCTTTTGAAGCACTTCTCCCTAGCATTTGGGCCACATAAATTCTGTTCTTGTTAAAAGATGTAGTGAAAGTATTTTGTTTGATTTTAAAATTATAATAGCTACTGTGTTTATTGGCCATTCAAATTTTCTACATTTTCTGTTAATTAAAAAAAAAAAAACTGATTTAAAAATTGAGTCTTTGCTTGGAGCAGATTAATTTTAAATAATTTATATTAGAAAAAAAACTGTTTTGCAACTGTTAGGATGTGGAATTTCTAACAGCTTTCAAGAATAGATTAAATTTAGATTTAGAAGCATTGCTATTTGACAATTCTAAAAATAAAAGTTTCATTTTATTAAAAAGATTTTAATACCTACTAGTT
This sequence comes from Bulinus truncatus, assembly GCA_021962125.1. Lineage (NCBI taxonomy): Eukaryota > Metazoa > Mollusca > Gastropoda > Planorbidae > Bulinus > Bulinus truncatus. The sequence goes on along the minus strand of JAGDYQ010000217.1, from coordinate 1,020,378 downwards.
TAAACTTTATTTTATTTTAATATTTTTTTTTGTTTTAGATTTGGAGGCTAAATTTTTTTCCACAAAAAAATTGAATATTATTGAACTTTGTCATGTGTGGGTTTTTTTTTCTTTTTTTTTTTTAGCTGAGAGTGATTCCAGTTGTGAGCTGGCCTCTGTGAACAGAATCATTGATGCAGCAAATGCTCAGAGTTTTCATGAGTACCTGATCATTCCAGAGAATGAAGATGAGCTAGATGAAAAGTAATGTTTATAGTTTCAATTTCAATAGTTTCTGAATTGAATCATAATAACAATAAAGCTCATTAATTTAAAGTAACTCATTTTTATTTATTTATTGTCAAAATCTTAATATTTTTTATTAGGGCTGCTGATTAAACTGCTTTAATTTGCGATTAATGCGTCAAAAAAAATTTGCGATTAAAATTTTTAATGCAACACATAAATGCGTTAATTTGACTAAATGCGGAAAGTTCACCTAAATGATAAATAACAGAATTTCACCATTTGAAGTTTAAGTTCCATACACTTATTAAGTAGATCTACCACACCCACCCTGCCGCAATTCGCACATACCCTCACCCCCAGGTATGTCGACTGAAGCCCCACTTGTAATGTATGATGAAGATGTTTTGGTTATTTAGCCCTTCGACAAGTAAGCTCCTGCTCCATTCCCGGTCGATGTAAAAAGAGAAAACTTTCATTCACTAGTTTACATTATATACTGTAGTGTATTGGTGGAGGTACTATAGTGTATTGTTGAAGGTATAATGAACCCGTTTATTATTAGATCAAAATAACGAGATGCTAGAATTTTGTATCATCATTTTTTTTGCGCATAATTTTTTATCGTATTTTGATAGTATAACATCTTGCTAATACATCTGTACCCGAGACAGTGGTTGTATTTTTCATAATTATTGTGATACTGAGTCAAATTTTATATATGGCTGTTGATTTACTGCAATTAAAGCGTAATTAATGTGTTAAAAATATGCGATTACATTTTTTTAACACAAACACCTAAATGCGTTTAATTTTACCCAAATGGTGTTATTTCAGAGTTGCAGATGAAATAAAAAAATCAGTTAATAACCCAATTCTATAACCAGGTCAGATGAGATTTAAAAAAAAAAGGAAGAAAAAAAACCCGAGTGTCACGTTTACATAAATCATAGCAGCTATATGACCTTGAAACAATAGGATTGCCATTTATTAATTCAAACTTATGACCCTGAATGATGCAATTAATGAACATCTGCACGTGTTATAGTTTGATTGACAAGTGTCATGGCTTTGAAACAATGTAACTTGTGGTTGGTAAGTGACGTCATCTACCAATATTAACATTACCCACCTCCCCACCAATACAACCGCAGTCAGCGAGTTGATGGACAAATTTACTTTTAATCTTCTTTTGAAGTTTTTGCTTTGCGCGTCGCAGTCTATAAATGTTATTCTTATATTCTTTCATTCATTTACTTTCTTACTATAAACTATTTGTTCAATGTTTTAGTGAACAACAAAAAAGAATTTTATTTTATCGGTCTGTCGGTTATATTAATAAAAAAATATTGTGTAAAATGACACTCTTTGATGTTATCGGTCGGCTTTCATTTTTCATCTTCTGTTCTTTCTTTCCTGTTGACGACACACTTTATAACAAGTCGCGACCCACATGTGAGACTGAGAACAAATGAACAAGGATGCTTACTTGCGTAAAAAATGAGTCGAACTTTTGAAGGTCTGGCTTGTCAAAGACATCACACACAAACACACACACACACACACACACACAAAGGTTTAATACTCTATTGCTTAGGCCAAGTAAGTGCCAAAAAATAACACGTTGTTATTATTTTAAAATGACATGTTGATAGAATTAAAAAATGTTACAATTAATAAATAAAGTATTTTTTTCGATTAAATATGCGTTAATTTGCGATAATTTTTTTAATTATGCGTTAATTTCGATTAAAATTTTTAATCGAACAGCAGCTCTATTTTTTATATGTAATAACTTCATCAGTTTTCAATGATAGCCCACAAACCTGCTAAGCAAAGTGTTTTGTTTATTTATCTGAAATATTGATTCTTAAATAACTTATTAGCTAGTAATTTACCCCCTTCCCATCACCTGGGTTCCTGACATTTGTCACCCTTGTCATTACACATATGCCAATAAAGGACAGCTTTGATCTCATGATAATTTTTTTATGTGTAGTAGTAAGTAAGTAAGGAAAGTTCCCTTAACCCTGGCGGGCCATCGGGGCAGATGAAGTGTAGAATTCATCTGTTTCTATAACCTCGGCCTATGAAGGGATTGTGTGGTTAGCACAACGCCCAGCTGCCTTTACTTCCCCAACTTAAAGTCAGGTACCCATTTTAAAGCTGGGTGGACTTGTGGGACGACTTTGCACCAAATTTCACCTGGAAAATTTCAAGGGCCTCACCGAGGATCGAACCCATGACTCTCAGGTTGGCAGTCGAGTATCTACACCACTCGGCCACCCGTCCCACTTGTGTAGTGCTTTAATTGAAATATAGTTTATTTTATTGTTTTTTTGTGTTGCATCAATCTTTTCATTAATTTGTTAAATGTTTGTCATCAGGTCTGAGTCAGTTTCCAGCAGTGAAGATTCTAATCAGAGCATGGAGAATTTGTACTCCAACTCACAATCTTTCAACTCTGAGACTCTGCAGAGTTTAAAATCAAACGATAGCTCCATCACAAAACAAGATGACTCCAACTCCGAAGAAGGTTCAGGCAACAATGGGGGCCTTCCTTCCGTGACTGTGAATGTTGCGCTGATGGACAACGCTCTTCCTAAAGTGTTCATGGAGAGACAGTACAAGCAGAACAAGGTACAGGCAACATAACTATCTGCATGACAATAGGCGTCCCTTGGCTTGCCCTCCATTTCATCAGTCATTTACAGCCCTGCTGTACTTTATGTTGTTTAATTTCAAACTAGCAGCTGTGCCTGTAGTCACCATATCACCCTAAACCAAATTGTGTTTGCCACTTCCTTTTTAAGAAAATGAAAGCCACACCTCTTGTGAGAAGTTAAAGCTTGTTTAATTAGTCAGTAAAAAGTAGATGGTGCTCCAGCGCACACACAAACACACATACATACCAAAGTTTGAGAGCCCCTGTTTTTTAATGTAATGCTCAAGGTTCAAAAAAATCTACATTTGTATTGTTTTGTATAAATTGTAATATTTATTACTAAGTATGAAACATTCCTCAATTTAAACAATAATATGTACTAAGGTTGTTTTTTTTTAAGAATTTTATTTTTAAAAATTCATAAGCAGCAATAGACATTAATTATGGAAGCTTTAATTAGCCAATGAGCTTTGGATGATTTTGATTTTTTTATATTTTCTAAAATTATATATCTATTTAGCTTAAGTGATTTGCATTGATTATAATTTTCATTAGCTCATTAGAAAATATTCATAAAATTTAGTGATTTTATTTACAATACTAAAGAATTTTTACTTTTATTTCTTTCCAACTCAGAAAAATATCTGTGATCCGAGCAATATGTCTGAGCAGGCCATTGCTGAGCTGATAGAGAAGGTCTCTAAAGAAAACTCAAGCTCTCCAGCCAAAAAGAAAAGAAACTCCTACGCAGACTCACCCCACAAGTTCTCATGTCCATATTGTTCCAGGTGCTTCCCATGGCTGAGTTCTCTCAACAGACACCTGCTTACTCATACAGGTGAGTCCATTTTTAATTGTTAACTCATGACCCTAAGTTTATGTGTGCAAATCTATTAAATTATACTGGCACAGAACTATCTTAAAATTAAAGTTCTTATAATTTCATAGACTCTTTACATTTCAAAGCATATGTATGATCATACACATGTATAATAATTTCTTATGATTTTTTTCATTTACATTTTTTTTTATATTTAATCAGTAAAAACAAATATAAATAATAATTATTTTAATTTTTTTCTTTGTTTTTAAAGATATGAAAGGTTAACCATTATTAATTTTTGAAAATTATTTTTTTTTAATCCACTTAAATCTAAAAAGATGTCAGGAGATTAAATTATCATAGAAAACCATAAAGTCCCATCATCCATCATTATTTTTTCATTTCTGCTCTTACAAAAAAAATTCAAAACAGTGGCTACATTGTTATCCATTTATTAATTAAATAAATTTGATCTGTTGAATTCTGTTTCAAGTTTTATATCAGATGTTATAATAAGGGGGGGCAACAGTATTGTAGTATAGATATTTTGATTTGATTAGGGTGTTGAAGTAAACATATAACCTTGAAATACATGTACCATGCATGTCAATTATTTCATTCTTAAAAAAATATTTGTCAATCGCAGGTCAGAAACCTTTCAAATGTCCTCGATGTCCAGTCACATTTTCTACCAAGTCCAACAGAGAGCGCCATTTAATCCGCAAACATAATGTAAATATGCTAGATCCCGCCTCTCGATCCACCATGGACAGACCATACAAATGTCACCTTTGCGTCTTCAGTTCTTTTTCCACCCAGAGTAAGTTCATTAAAGAATCGTATAAAAATCTAAATAAATAAATATGTGTAAATTTCCTTAAATGGGCACCAGTTTAAGATAATACATATTGGTAATACATGAAGTAGATTGCTCAGGCAAGCCAGTGTTTGCTTCTGTTACAACATAAGACATTTTTTTTTTGTATTTAAAAAAAAATAATACACGTAATATAATAAAATGAATAAATAAAAAATCTTTAAAATGAGTTGCATTTTATATTAACTGCAGGCAATCTGATAAAACATTATAAAGACAGACACGATGGTGTGTCCCCACCAGCCCAGGTGCTTGAGATGATGGACCGGTCGCTGTCTGATGGTGAAGGTGAAGACAGTCAGTTTAATGCGAATGGTGCCAGCTATGAAGATGAAGAGGAGTACAACAGTCTAGTTCAGGTGTGTATATATCATCTGGTGTCACTTTGGAAATACCGGAAGTTTGGTTGGGAAAGGGGGTGACTGCAACCAACATTCATATCTGTGGGCGGGGCAAGAAAAACTTTGAGGGGTACATTTAAAGGACATTTATTAATTTAAGCAGAATACTTATCATTTGAATCCTTTGCATTTGAAACTGCAGGCAGTAATTAGAAAGCGACTCATTTAAATTAAACAAGATTTTTAAAATAACACCTCCTGTTAAAAAAAAAAGAATTTTATGATAGTTATATTTTAAAAAATTAAAATGTAAATTTTTTTGTAGAAAATAAATATTTTTTTTTTAATTCAGAAAACATTTTTCTCACAACTTGTTCAGAAAGGTCACAGTAGTAAAATATACAATTATAAATAACAAAAATACTATTAAGACAAATCAAAACATTTATTTTCAGATGAGAGGTCTTTCAGATAAAGAAATTATGTTACAGAACTACTCCCAAGACAGCAACCATGGGAGCAGCACCACAATGGACCCTCACAAAAAGAGGAATGCCATATTCAACTTAGGCTCTGAGGATGACCAGATCATAAGCAAGCTGTCCCCCATCAAATCGGTGCAAGGGGGGACTACCAGACCTGGCATTGATGACACAGTTCTAACAGACACCATGAAACAGTTTCTAGACAAAAGCGTGAAACAGGCAGTGGAAGACAGCAGACGAAGGGCAATGGAGAAAGGATCAAAGTTCATTCTGACACCTTACATTGAGCGCCATCTACGTCATCTGCCATCAAGTGATAATGTAGGGCTGGACCTGACCTTGTATCCAAGGGAACGGTGCCCAAAGTGTGATAAAGAGTTTTTGAATCAAAAAATTCTGATTAAACATTTAAAGGTAAGAAATCATTTCTAACAACAAAAAAATATCAATTGTTTGGCCCAGAACTCTCCTAGAAATTGATGGGGTATGGAATGCTATAAAAAAAATCATTTTTAACAACAAAAAATATTAATTGTTTGGCCCAGAACTCTCCTAGAAATTGATGGGGTATGGAATGCTATAAAAAATCATTTCTAACAACAAAAAATATTAATTGTTTGGCCCACAACTCTCCTAGAAATGGATTGGGTATGGAATCCTACGAAGAATACATTTTTTTAAAATGCTCAGCTTTTCTATGTTACACAAATTAGCTATGTAGTGACCATTGGAATAAATATTTGTAAATAAACTTTTAGAACTCATTTCTATCATTAAGAATTTCCCTAAGCCTAATTAGCCAACAGGGCAAATGATGTGTAGAATTCATTTGTTTCTGTAACCACAGCATATGAAGGGATTGTTTAGTTAGCACAACCTAAGCTGGATGGACTTGGGGCACTTTACACCACAATTTATCTGGAAATATTTCTTGGTTCTCACCAAGGATTGAACCTGGGACTCTCAGGTTGACAGTCAAGCGCTCCACACCAATCCACCCATTTTATTAAAAGTGGTTTAGTTCATTTAGGTGTTAATTTTCTCAGCTTTTAGAAAGAAGAAAAAACATTAAAAATTGAATTTTAACTCTAATTTTAAAAAAATGCAACTTAAGAATGAACAATCTTGAATAATCAGAAAATGTAAATAATAGGGCATTAAAAAGCTATTTGAGAACAACACAGAATTTAGGCTAATCTGGTTCTGTTAATGGGGTGCATATATTCAAGTATTTTAAGGTCTAAAGAGTTAAGACAAATATGTCTACAGTTCAAAGTGACATTTTAAAAGCAAAATAAAATTTCCTTCTTCTTCTAGCATGAACATGGGAGTGATCTTCCATACAAATGCCACATTTGTGAGAGTTCATTCAGCTCACGAGTAGACTGCCTACAACATCAAGCTCAAATGCACCAGTCAGAATGGAACACACTTAAAGATAAGAACGACATTGGTAATGTGCAAGTTTTTGGCACAAGACTTGACAAAAAGATAGAGAAACTGTGCAAGCGAGGGCGAGACATACTGGAAAAACAAGGACAGAAATCAGGTAAAAATTTATTTTGATATTAAAATCCTTGAAAGTGAAGTATTTATTTCAATTGCTTAAGTATACAATATATATATATATATGTATTTATTTTAATCAAACGTTAGTTTTTAATTGTTTATTTTCAATTTAAATATCTTTACAGAAGCATTGATAATAGCTAACAAAAACAAAAAAAACTCTGGCTACGTGAAAAAACTTGATTTGCAATCAGCTAATAAGTTATCCCTTGAAGACAGTGATAAAATTGAAGTAAAAAAGAAGAACATGGATGCAACTCAAAATGGGGAAGAAATGGCTGATAAAGCTGTCCTTGAGGAAGTCATCACATCTGATTATCTGCAGAGGAAAGTATACTGTGCAATGTGCCCCAAAAGATTTTGGTCCATGCAGGATTTAAAGAGACACATGCGATCACATACAGGTACGTCCCAGTTTTTAATCTTCCTTGAATTATTTCCCATCCATTTTTTAAAATGTGTCACAGGCTTGTAATTTGATGACCTCTTTTTTCAAATTCAGTTAGCTCCTTTCCTCAATAAAAAAAAACAAAAAATATTGCACATTAATGAAATAATTGTTTATAATTGTGAGGTCTGAAAAAAAAATGGCTCAGAAAAATATATTAGAAATGTTACTCATATTTGTTTTTTCCCTAACAAACATGCAGGTGAGCGGCCCTACAGATGTGACATTTGTTTCCAAAAATTTACATTAAAACACAGCATGAAGCGACACAAGGCCAACCACCATCCTGATCACATTAATACACAGGATGCAACAAGTGACGATGATGCATCTGGGTCTGATGGAAGTAGTAAGTAGATTTCTTATTTCTTAGACACCCTCCCCCCACCCCCAGCTGGCCAAATCTGGCACACCACTCATTTCACAGTGAAGCACTGCACTAGCCTCTAATGTTATGACATTTGCCTTTAATTTATATTTGTTCATGTCAACGCTTCAACAATCTGCTCTTCATCCGGTCCGCCGGTCCAATTTATGAGCCCGCAACTCAAAAAGTTTACCCATCTCTGGTTTAGACCATTCATAACAAATTCTCATTTTGATTTAAACCTTTAAAGTTATTAGCATGAAATTGTTCTTATTTGACATTCTACATTTTTGTTCTTATTTGACATTCTACATTTTTATTTGCTACGTCCAGATTAATCTCCTTTTTTTTTTGGCTATATCTTACATTATTTTTCTATATGTTTAGTTAAAGCAGCGTCCATTGCTGGAAACATACCAAGTTTGTCTGTATTAACATCTGATGAGTGTGGATCTCAGACAGCCAATGCCACCACTATTGATGCTGCCAATGATAGTAACAACAATGAAAACAAACCTGGCAGTGATAATGACGAGAAGGATATGCTTCACAATCTTTTGGGTGTGGAGAGTTCCACCATCGATCAGATTTTTGAATCCAATGATTCCGCGGCAAGCTTATTAGGAGTGACTCCAAACGGCAAAAATTAACTCTTATATTCTATTTATTTTTTATATTAACTTAATGAAAAATTAATTTTGTGAAAATCAGTGTCAAATAATGTTATTCGATTTTTTTTCATCGTTTAGTTCTTTTTTCCAGTGTATCTCTACTGCTTTGATCTGCAATTGTAAATTTCTCTTAGCTATTCTCTGAAGATATCAGAGCTATTTTGACCTATTGATCATCATAGTGTCCTGTTACTGATGTATAGTGACAATCTTTAAAGGATATTTTTTTCTTTTCATTGTTTTACTTATTGCTTGGAAACTAAACTGCTGATACTGTTTATTGTGTTTTGTGAATGTTCAAGTTTTAGTTTGGTGGCACAATGTTTTATTAACAACAGTTTGAGATTTGTTTCTCTCGACATCTTTAAAGCATTCAAGAGTAACATTTGCAAATGTTTTATTTTTTTATCAGTTTTTCATTTTTTTGTCATTTCTGCCAAACAGATTTCAATTCATAAGATGTTTATCATTGTATATATATTTCATAGCCATTAGTCTTCTTGTTTGTTTTTTTGTTGTCTCAAATTTAAATAAATATTGTAGCTGCTATAACCGTCCATATAACTATTATTATTATTTTTTTGTGCATTTTGTGTTCATGCCTGATATTCTATTGCTTATTACATTTTTTTTTTTTTACCAAGGAGCGATTAAAATAAGCCTCATTGACAAGATCATTTTTTTGTACATGTATATTCCAATGCTTTCATTCTGATAACAGTGCTATATACAAATGAAAAAATAATTTACATTCCATTTTGCTTGTTGCATAGGTACCAATGATAAAACAGCAATCTACACGGTTACAAATTTTGATTTTTATTTATCTTAAGTTATATTGATTTAATAACTTAGTATTCTCAAAATGGCATTTATTTATTAAAATTTCAATGTATGGGCACATGTATAATCTTTGATTTAATTGAAATCTGACTAACTATTGTTAAGGCTATAAAACTGTAAATATGTTTGTGTAATCTTAAGCCTCTACTACAAAGAAATGTTTTAGAAAAACAGATGAAAATTATACATGTCGATGTGTATTATTTTTTTTGTATAATACATATATATATATATTAAGATGTAATTAATGTGTGGTTTTAAATCAGGAAGTAATATCCTTTCCTTTATGGAATTAAAATTCCTTAGCCCTTAGGGATAGTCAGAGTGCACTCTTAATGTATATACTTCATTGAAAACTGTCAAGTCATTCATTAAACTCTGTATAAATTGAAATACATGGGAATTTTCGGTAATCAGCTTATACATTATTTTCATTGCATCCTATCTACATTTTTATCGGGACCGTCCAATAAAATACTCTGTGCATAAATCATTCAAAGGTGTATTTAGTCAATATATACAAATATATATATATATACACATAAATACACTCATAGTGAAATTTGCTACAAACTGCCTGAGGTTGGGAGGGGCATGAAAAAAATTAAGTAAATAACATGCTTTTGTTCCAATTGTTAATTTTTGTATTGCTAGATACGACAACAGGATTGTCCTGGCTTTATACTTTCTCATCAGCAATAATACACTACAATCTTTTGACTATCATTTTATATTTATTCTTTTTTATGTCATTTTTTAAAAATTATATACATTGTAAATGAAAGAGGAAAAAAATATTTATCTTAAATGCTATTGTTTATTTATGTATATTGCTATATAATTATATTTCATATTAAAACAAGATGGCTGTTTAAAAATTAAAACAAAATGATGGTGTATTTAATAGATTTGTTTATATTTATTTTAAAATTAATATTTTGCCCATGACGATAGTGATACATATTTATAGTGGCATAATGTCAGTTTTGTTTTAATATAATATATTGTATAAATCTATATATTCATGTAGATTTTTTTGTTTTTAATTGATTGAAAATCTTCATTTTTAATGTTCTATAATCATGTATTTAAACTTTGACATTGGCTTTATTTTTTATAAATACATGTATCATATATATGTATATAGAAAAATCATATTTATTAGATTTTAAGATGTCTGTTGACAATGTGCTTAAATGTAAAAATTATGTCAGTTTATGTCTCTGTTTTTATAAATTATAACAGCTTCTATATGGAACATAAGAGTGATGATAAACTTCAACTGATACATATCAGCAATGAATATTTTATTAATAAATTCTGTAAATTTTAATTTAAGTTTTGAAAATAAGCTCTTGAAACCTTTTATTGCAAGTTATGGTTACTATTTCCATTTTTTAAAAACTTATTAGTTTGTATGCTATATCCTAATGATCCCTAGGTAAATGTTCAATTTGCATCAAAAGCTTTCTGATAAGATTTGCGTAACTTGAATCGCCAGTATGGGGTACCCCAATTACTTATTAGGTGCCATCAGCCATTGAAATTATTTTTTGTTTATTTGGGTGCAACATAGCTGGGCCCTTTTTGGGGGGAAGGGGTGAAGAGTTGTCAGAGGCCACGGATTTTCGGATAATCTGGAGTTAAGGGACCAATTAGTTTCTAAGCCCTCAGAGCTTAAAGATCTAGCTTGCACTTTTTATTATAAAACACTGAAGACTACTATTTCTACAAGATTCCGTCCAGTTGATATTGATATATATTGACATTCCCAGTTAAGCACAAAGAATCCCCAATATCAACATTATTGGTCATTTGAATTTTTAATTACTTATCTATGAGTATGAATTGATCTCTGATATTCCTTAGATGATAAAACTAAAACTTCCAGTTTTTTAAACAAACATTAATATCTGACCAAATGGCAATAACCAGACATGCCAGTTAAAATAAATTGTTACCAAACTGTCTTCCAGCTAAAAAATTCAATATAAAATTCAAATATTGGATATTAAACCATAAATGAATCAATTTCAGTTTACATTTTTATATTTTATTTTAGTTTTGTTCTTTGTCTTTAGTTATAATTAATGTAAAAATAACAATGCAAACTTATTTAGCTAGTGATAAGTATAATTTCATGTTTCAGTTTTATGATTATTCTTGTTTTTTAAAACATTGTAATAATTGCTTCAGTTTTTTTTTTAACCAGGTAATTACTTTACTGATTAAAATTGAGTTTGAATTTTACCAGAATTTTTTATTTAATTGCTTTAAAATGTATGTTACGTTAAAATAATTTGCTGCAAAAAAATATCTCAACGCTGAACATAAAGAAAATACTGTTGCGATGTTTTATAAACTTATAGTGAAGTGAATTAGGTACATTCAAGACCTCCAGTAATGATAGTGAAGTGAATTAGGTACATTCAAGACCTCCAGTATTTAAGCTAACCATAATCAGGAAATTGTATTCCACACAAATCAAATTGAAGACTTTGAGATCTTAACTACCTTCTTTTGCAGATTTGAAACGATCTTAACTACTTTCTTTTGCAGATTTGAAACTGTCTTAACTACCTTCTTTTGCAGATTTGAAACGATCTTAAATACCTTCTTTGCAGATTTGAAACGATCTTAACTACCTTCTTTGCAGATTTGAAACAAGTGAATTAGTCAATTATATTATTTTTAATTTTTTTCCTTAAGAACTCAGTTTGCAATTTGTTAAGGGTGGGTATTTTGAAGATGACTTAAAGTGGTGCAATAAACTTGCTTGTGAAATAGGTCCAAATATTGTGCAGGTAAATGTAAAAATAATTTATTTGGCATCATGATTAATTCACATGCTGTTATAAAAAAAATATATATAAATTCTAAGTCATACTTTTGTAAAAAAAAATAATTGAATATAATTTAATATATAATCTGTATATAATAGATTACAATGATTTACATATAAAATAAAAAAATATTATCTAACACTCAAGCTATCGTTTATCGATAACAATAACAATAAAAATAAAAAGGGGACCCATATACATGTAATACATTATATAGATATACAAAAAATAAAAAGATTACATTAACTTATTAAAAAAATAAAGGTAAAAGGGATATTATCACAACAAATATATTTTGCAAAATTTCTCATCCACAATTTCAAAACAAAACTGAGCAGTGTGGAAGACTTACTATTGCAAAATGATTTCCCAGCATCCATACTTTTATATAGCATCGAATCTAATGGAAGAAAAAAATAAATAAAGGAGTCTGTCAGATAAAATTTGAGTTGTTTTTTTAACAACAGTCATGTATATTTTTTTTCCTCATTAAATTTATGAATTTGAAAGCCATGACACAATAAGAAAAAAAATTGATGGAAACTGATAGAATTCTTGAAATATGTGATTCTTATATGATTCCTAATACTGATGAACAAAAACTATTGAACTTTCTGCTCTTTTGTTTTTTTACATGGAGAGTTAATATAAATTATATATACGTATATCTATTTTTAGCATGAGTTTTTAAAAAATAATCATTTTAAATCCTGTTTTAAACTCACAAATGAGAATAAAAATTCACTGTTACTTTTGTATATTCATCCCTCCAGATTTTGATAATTTATCCCATCAATTATTTCTGATATTAATAATTTCAGTGAAGAAAATATTACCTTTTTTCTTCCGCCTTTGTAAAAGATTTGATTTCTTCAATGGAAATGCCACGCCCAGTTAAGTGCAGCAGTCGGAGGTAGCTCATGGCCACAAACATGATCAACCTGTGCTTCAGGTTTTCTTTAATGACACGACATTCATACAAGCAGCGCGCCCACCATCCCCGTAGTACCCCTGTGAAAGTGTTCACAGCAGGGTCTCCTAGGTGTGATCCAGTAATTGCGCTGTTGGATGGGTTAAAAAAAAATATAATGTTGTAATTCTGTATACTGTACAGTATGCAGCAGCTCAAATATTTGAATACAAAAAATGATAAGAGAATTATTTGCTATGCAAAAAAGAAAATGTATCTTAGGAAATGATTACATGTACATGTACTAACTTTTATTTATAAAAGGGAAGAGCTGAATGACTATTTTCCTTTAACATGCACTCAAACATTATTTAAAAATTCCTCACAGAAATGTATGTTCTTTTAGGTAATCATTTTTAATAACTAAAATGTTTATACCACACTATGTAAAAAAAAAACTGTGCAAAAACAAAAATAACCTTTGCATTGAGATAGACCAAGGTCATAGTTCAACTTTGAGGTTATTATGCAAAGGTCAATGTAATTACATGGTACTATTTTTTTATAAACAAAATTGAGAAACTTATTACATATAGTTGTTTGTTTTTAGAGCATTTTCGAAAAAAAATGCTCTATTGTCCCCGTTTTGTCTGTCTGTCTGTCATCACCCTAGATCTCAACAACCATAAGTCCTAGACCCATGATGTATATATCATTTTGTAGGTCTTGGCCTGCCAAGAAATGACTTTTTTCCATTTCGCGATCTGACCTCTGAGGGCCGTAAAAGGGGGCTTAGTACCGTTTTTTACTATATAAGCTATATTAATAAAGGAGCGCCCATTCTCAGCAACTATAAGTCCTAGACCCATGATGTATATATCATTTTGTAGGTCTTGGCCTGCCATGTGTACATCAAAAGTTCATTTCGCGACAGGACCTCTGAAGGCCGGACTTCAGGGCTCCTAAGGGGCTTATATATTATATATACACCTTGTACGTTCAATAACCCATTCATTTGGTGCGAAATACTGCAGCACGTAGTTTCACCAAGATTTATTAAGAAACTCATCAAATGAAATAGTAAGCTTGTGTTCTGAGTTTAATTGAAAGTATCAGAGCTATGCAACAATTGACGGAGTTTTCGGATGATTAAATGACTATAATTTCGAATGTTTTCAATTATGAGTCCTATTTCAGTAACCACAAACCACTTGTAGTTAGATTTAAGAGAAAATAATTTTGTTTTCAAATATAAGAAAACGTCTTTTTAATATCTTTTTTTCAGATATATGCATTACACAATTGAATTTATAAACATTTACAAAATTTACAAATATTTACTGAAAGATAGCATACGTACTGATACATAATACGAAAATGCTCTAACACGTCCTGTGTCCAGAATGGAACAGGCTTAATTGCTTGTTTTTTACTAACAACCTAAAGGATAAATTATTTTTAAAAATAAAAAGGATCTGCCAGCGGGATTAGAATCCCATTGCCAGATTCTCATGCCTATTTGTGAAACAATTCGGTCATTAAATTTCACTCTCATCAAAAGATGTTTTTACAAAAATATTGAAAATTGCTAGATTATTTTTCAACATACACTTGACAATTTTAAAATACTATCAGTTGTAAAAAATAACATACTTCATAGACTGATCAAAAAGAGAGACACTTAACATGAGTGGAAGTATGGGTGATATGAATGAGATAAATTAAAATATCAATGATTTTCAATTAATGCTCACCAAATAATGGTCATCAAAATTAAGTACCGTACATTTTTTTAAGTGAAACTGGTGGATTTTTTCACATTGATTTCTCACAGCAGTACAGCAAAAATAACCCAATAGGTCCAAAAGCCATCACTGACCCATCAAACAACATAAGGTGGAATAATTAAATGTGGCAAGATTATGGCTTAGCCACACATGCCATACTATAAACAGACAAAAGGTTCTTCATCTGTCAGTGGTACTCAGTGCTCTGTAGAAGACTCCAACCACTATCAAGGTCCAGCAGCTATCCCACGATTCTGTATTTTACCAGAATCCTTGTTGAAAATAGATTTAATCTAAAACTACAACTGATTGTTCTATATAGTCATTGTAAAGTGTCATGGGTAATTTCTTCAAGATATAATTGTACAACTCTTTGTTACCTTCTTGCCATTATCCCATATCTGTCAACAGTGTTCCCATGATCCCTGATAATAGCACGTATTGTGTTCAGATTCCTTAACATGTGGGAAAAAAAGAATATCAGAAATAATTTTTTTTTTTTAAATGCATCCATTACTCTAAAAAAAGCATAAAATTACAAGATATTAAATTTGTAACTTTTATCAACAGTAACTAAAAACTATTTTTTTCTAATTAAGTTCAATGCAGATAGTAAATAATGTGAATAATTAACTTTTTTTTTTTAAGATAAAACTACAATCAACAGTTTTTAATTCAGTTCAACCATATAGGTACTAAAGACAAAAAAAAAATCACTGCTGGGTCTAAACAACTCATTAACAACTTCTGTAGTACAGACTAGTTAGCCACATCAGTCTATTTATGTGGAAGCACATTCTTTTATAATGTTTTGATTTAGTGAATTTTTTTATAAGCATTTAACTTTTTTTAAAAGGATATTTATGTTACAACAACATTTGGAGAAAAAAAGTAATTCACTTTTATTTTTTATGCAGCAAGTGATGTGAATGTCAAAGAATTGGATTAGTTCTATAATTCAGAAATAATTTAAAAGCTAAAATGAGACTAAATTTTTTTTCTGTCAACCTGTAAAAAAATCATAAAAAACAAGACAAAATCATGGTTTTATTTTTGGTACAGTCTAGTAGTTTTGTTTGAAAAGTGTGATCTGTTTAGAAAGAATATGCTTTTTAGAAGAAATATTTTTTACCAAAAAATTCTGATAAAAAGGCAGAGAAAGCATCACAAGATAAGTTTCAAGCGCAGCCACGATGGTCCGTAAAAGATTAAAAAATTGCAAGTTTATGATAGAGAGAAAGTTCCAAACATCCAAAAATAAAAAAAATGCACTGACCAAAATTTCAACAATTTTTCAATAGGCAACAGTTAAAGAAAAAAACTGATTTAAACTACATTAAATTTTTTTTTTTTGTTAAAATGCTAAAAAGTAATAAAGCAAATTTAAAAGCGTCTAGGAACACACCTTATAACTAACAAGAGATTCGATGGCATCTCTCTCAGAACTTCCATAATTTGATCGAAATGTTTCTGTGCCATCTCCTGCATGTACTCCATGTCCACACTGGTCATGGCTGTGGGTAAGTATAGCGTGTTACGTTTGATAGGATGCTGAACCAGTATCTCACAGAACAATTCATAGTCTGAAGAATGAACAGGTCACAAACTTATCAAACTGTCTGGGTCATTTCCCAAGCTTTAACTTCATAATGTTAAAAATTCTTACATGCAGTTCATGTGTGCTCTGAACATAAATTTTTTTCTTCTTTTTTTGAATAACATTATGGATATGAAATCAATAAAAAACTTATTTCAAAACACAGGACACATGCTTTTGTAACACGATGCAGTCAAAAGCAGATAATGATTTTCAGTTTGGTTTGTGATGAATGAAATTTTCATCTATAGCATTAAATCACATTGTCAAAAAATTAGTCTCAAATATAAATAAACAACTGAATAATTTTTTTTTAATGTTTCCAGATGCAAAGTGCCCATGACTTAGCTTATTTCATTTAGGAATACAACCCATCTAACTTAAGTTCAAGCACAAAGCTTAAAAAAAATATCCACGAATGATTGCACAGGCGAATGAGTTGAAAAAAAAAACTGATCACCACAGCTAACAACTTCAGGAACAAATCAACTACACGTATTATTAAAAAAAAAAATTCACGCCAAAAGAATTTTTCAAATGGAAAAAAAAACGCCTTACCGACAATAACCACTGAAGGCTGGAACATTTTTTATATTTAGGAGAATCATGAAAGTTAAGAAAAAAGCATAAAGAAATGAAGAAAGAAATCTTATTCATACAATTTACCTATAATGTGAGGGAAAAAAATTGGAGAAATTTCATTTAAACAAAGTATTAACCTGAGAATCAGTACAAGACACTAATTCTTTCATTACGAGTCAATCAGATTTTAAAAGACTGTAAATCATCACAGCAACTTGAGTCAAATTCAAGCGAATTTTTTTCTTTTTTTTAAAACCATGATTTTGCCAAGTGAGATTTACACATACTAGAACAAAAACTACCGGAAAATCCAAATCAGTGAGGAAGGCATTTCTTTCATCACAGTCAAGACCCTATCATGAATCTCTTGAAATTTTTCTTTCCAAATGGCTTTCTCCTCCTTACTCATTACCAGCCACTCCTCTCTGGTAGGAGGTTTGATATCAAACAATCTCCTGGTCTTCAACCTGACAGGTCTTTGCATAATCATTATGGCCAGGATTAGAGAATCTGGCAAAATAACATGAGCAAAGTGACTAATAAAACTATTTTTTTAAAAATCAGTTAAATCTGATTCTCTGTTCTCTGCCAAACAGCTGATGGCCACCTGATTAGCTACTACGGTGCAAAAAGGTAAAAACATAAGAACAAAGCCGGTAACCAAAAATATAAGAAAAAAAAAGTTGGATGTACATTATAAAAAGAAATACATGCACACTTCAAAAATATGATAAATCTGCCAACTATTGCAGAGGCACCAAAACAATATCAGAGAAAATCATTAAAATAATCACAAATTTTAAAAAATGTTAACCTTTAACTCCAAGCTTGTATGAGTTAGCCTCCATTTCCTCCTCATCATTCATGATAATGGCCTTATAGAGGTGACAAAGAGCCCTGCGATGCTCACCATTCAATGTATCATATAGGCCATGATCCAGGAGCACTAACTGGGCTTTCCCATCTGGACCTTTTCTAACAAATACTGTGTACGACAAAAATAAACAAGGAAAAGAAAAACCAATAAGAGGTATGTTCAATAATTATATTTCACACAGACTAAATTATTAATATTTTTCATAAAATTGGTTTTCTGCACTTTCTTGCGACTTAACTACATAAGCACTTAACATAGCTGTACTTTGTGCTTTCCAAACATTTTTAAGTCCAAAAATTTATGAAATTTAAAACCAAAAAACAAGTCAAACTTTAAAAGAATTTTAGGCAATCCATTATTTATCAAATTTAACATTAATTTAAGCAAATATTTCAAAAGATTTTTATCACCGTTGCCAGGATGTGGATCAGCATGCACAAAGCCAGACAAAAAAATCTGATCTGAGAAAGACTTCACAAGTTTCGTATCAACCTGAAAATTTTTTTTATGGAAAACGAGATAAAAAATTTATAAAATCTGATTGTAAAATGTTAATAAATATTATCATCAAGAGTATCAATGCGCTAAAAAGAAAAATGATCTAAACTCACATCCTGCAAACTAAGTCCATAGCTTTTTATACCTTCTAAATTATTTATCTTGACTCCTTCAATGTATTCAGCTGTCAAAACACGCTGTGAGAAAAAAAAAATAACAAAGAAATAAGTAAACTAGAAATGAAGTCACCATTTAACCTTAAGGGTAGTAAAAGTGTAAAACTTATAAGCAACTAGTTGTTAGATCTGAGCTATTGTAAAAAAAAAAGGTGTAGAAATTTTAATAGAATAGCTACTTTTACCATATCCATAAAAATGTAACTTGATGCTTAAAAAAGCGATAATTAGTAAAAACCTTCGATGTCATATTCCAATATACTTTTGGGACATAAATAAACTTCAAGTGAGACAGGTCTCGCTGACAGCGCTCAGCATTTCTGCCTTCATTTTCGAAATCCAGCTCCTGCCTTAAAGTTTCCTTCAAATCCTGAATTTGAAAAAAGATCAAAATTAACTACAGCTGAATCATGCTTTGAGATGGTCAGTACTGGAAAACAACAAAGTAATCTGAGTAAATCAACTAACATGAATATCATCTTCTACTTAAGAAGCAGCCATAAAAAAAATTAAAGAAAGAAAACACAGTTTAAAAGACTCAACGAAAGGGAATATTTGCTACTTCACCTGTAACACCCAAGAGAAAGCAAACTTTGGATGGACCAAGGCCACCAGCTTCAGAAGAATTTCACAAGTTAAGATATCCCCGGCAAATCTGTCTCTTAGATCTATATACTGCACCTGTATTTATGAAAAGAACACAGAACAGAGATTTAATATGTTACTGTGAAAACATCTTTGTTAAGGCACTTCTTACGTAACATTTTTTTTCTTGATTGAACTAACACAACACACACCCAGCGTAATGCTTTTTTATCCCTTGTGATTGTGTGTTGTCATTAGCCACACCCACCCTTCTCCCTGTAAAGCTGTTACATGATAAGTGAACTTCCCCTAAATAAAATAATACTGTTTGCAACAAATGTATTGAACCATATCAGTTACCTTCTGAATGTAACTATTTTAAAAACTAGATAAAAATTCATGTTCACATTGAAATTCACATTTATTTACATCAAATACTAGCTTTAAGCATCTTATTTAACTATTTAAATTTTGTTTGCAAGTGTTATTTAAATTCTTATTTTTTTTTTTTAACTGAGTTTTTTTTCCCCAGATTTTATCAAAAACCTACTTTAACAGCAACCTTCTCTCCAGCGTGTGTTTTCGCTCGGTGCACCTGTGCCAGACTGGCAGCTGCTATAGGTGTCTCTTCAAACTCTGCAAACATTTCTGTTGGTTTAAGACCAAAATCTTCCAGGAACAGCTGCTCAACCTGTGCAGAGTAGAACATTTTGCTTTTTTCTCAATCCAATACATGTATCAAATCTATTAAAACTAACAAGGAAAGAGCAATTACTAGATCCCCACCATGATCTGCACAGACCATGGAGCCAAGAGCTAGGTGACATATGCAGCTAATTACTTGAGAAACTCATAACCTTAAACTTGAAGAATCAAGGGCATAACATCACCACCAACATGATTAATCTATTTCTCTAAAAACTTTTCAATAACACAACATTTTGAATTGTAATCATCTCAAATAAATGAATATTTTAAATAATAAGGAAAGAAAACATACCCTACAACATTACTAATTGACACATTTGAAATATTTAAGGATTAAAAATAATATTTTTTGAAAAAATTATGACAAAGTACTTAGTCAATAACACTATAACATCTATAATGCCCACATTCAGTATTAATATTTCCTACCTCATCTGGCCTCCTAGTTAAAGCTTTGTCTTGTAAAACTACAAGTGTGGTTAAATATTCCTTAGGAAGAATGTGATTCATCGATACAAGACCTAGTTTGATAATTTAATTTTAGTAAGATTATCTCTAAAAACAACAAGTGAACTCGACCTCATTTGTCCTATGGACTATAACATGTATAGAACTGTTACAAGCTCCAATGACATAACTTTTTACTAAATTCATTACACAAACAGATTCAAAATTCAATTTTTTTTAAATATAATGCACTGTTAATATGTTACCTTGCCCCAATTTTATGTAAAGCCCTCCATTTTTTAAGCATCCAACCAGAATTCTGTCTGCTGCTCGCTGATGGCACATCTTTATTAATTTTGCATATTCTTCTGAGGCTTCATCAACATTATACAAAGTCCACTTGTAGTCCGAAGAAATCAATGTTCCTATGACAAGAGATCTGCAGGTTGACAACGTAATACAAATTTAAGTCATTATTAGAAAAGTATATTTAAAAAAAAAAATCTATCAGAGATCTGAAAAAAAAAAAGCTCATTTTTTAAATTCCAATGTTTAAAAAAAATGACAGACAAGCAGAGAATTAATATATAAAATAAAATTTTATGTACTTGAGAAGCAAGGTTGAGGGAATTATTTCAAGTTTTATATACACCAGACAGACTTATCTTCATTAAACATTAAAAAAACAAAGAAAGAAAGTTCAATATAAAACATATCAGTTATGATCATGTCCTTTTAAGGATGAAATTTCTTTTTCTTGTGCTTAAAAGCTACAGGACAATCAATATAGGCATATAATAAAACAAAAATGTAAAGGTAATGTTTTTATTTATTACATACCGTAAAAATCTCTGAATCCCACCACAGAAAACTTTGATTTTTCTTCTGTCCTTTGGATCTAGAAAGACATAATAAAGTCCTAAACCGGACACTGACAACGCTAAAGCTGTGAGAATTATTTTGGAACTTCTTGTCTTGGAATGGGGCACTTGAGCAGACAGCTTTCTACGGCTGATATATTTAAACCATGGTTGACTTTGAATCAAACGCATTCTACTATATGGTAAGGTATGAGATAAGGCGATTTCCTGACACCAGATATGGCTACGGTATATAGAATAGGGATGCCTGACCTTAGATTTGGGCAAATATCTCATACATCCAGATAAAATTTGCTTGCACTGAATGGATAGTGACATGTTTTAAAAGATGTAAAAAAAAAGGTTCAATATATTTTTTTTTTACTTGATTTCTTCAGACTGGATAAAAAATCCTGTGGAGAAAAGAAGAAAGTTTAAGTTAGTCTAATTTTTCAAAAGCATAATTCAGATAAAAAGGAAAAAGTTAAGTTTATCATTTTTTATTACATTAAATCATTTAGCCCCATGTTAGGTTGACAAGCGATTAAATTAACTTATCTTGCCCTTTTACCTAAGTATACTTTATTAGTTTATAGTATAGACTATACTATAGTACTTATCAGAGGCATTCTTAGATTTTTTGGGCCCTAGATAAAGTGACTGTGTGTGAAGTATTGCAAGGATGAGATGAAATCTCTTAGATCCTATAAACCACTAATGGGACAGTTTTAGCAGTGCCCTTCTTTCCTCCCCACCAGACTCGATAACACAATGACCATGTAGGCACCACGGGAGATATAGCGAAGACTTTAAATATGACCTGAAATACCCATCGGTCCTCAAGGAAGATCGAACCAGGGACCCTCAGATTAACAACTGAGCGCTTTACAGAACAACAGTAGAATCAGACTTTCAGAGTTAGAGACTTCATGGTTCTGGGACAGGCTTTCATTTTTTTTAACTAATGACGAAAGGCAAATTGAACTTCAATTTGAAGTATAAATTACTAAATTTAGATTTTAGTAAAATATTTACTAAATTATAACTAAGCGATAGGTTTTATTTGTATTATTATTATTTTATTGCGTAAATCTAATTAAATACGTAGGTTCTAAAGCAAGACTTACGGTTGCTTCTATTTACATAGTCACATTCATTCTGTACCGCAACTTCTGTGGCCTGTTTCATAACAAATAACTAGACCTTCACGCATTCAGATTTGTTTTCTTTTTCTAAAAGCACGTCTAAAAGAGACATAACTCTCAATTCATTTACGCTTTTATTTAATCAAAGGGAGACTACATTTCTAAGTATACATTTCTTTTTGTGTTCAATATTTTTTTACTTGTGATATCATATGTTGATATTTTATTGTGAGATATGGTCTCTGAAAAATGCAATATAATATTGAATACTTATTGTATTTTATTGTGCTTTTAGTCTAAAATGTTCAGGTTTAGCTACCCAAGTCATTGACTGTTGATAAATAAATGTCGACCGAGGCTGCAGTCTGGCTAGTCTGCTGATGTCTTCCAAACGGGCCCATTCATTTGTATTCAATATAACTAAACTTACCTAGAGTTTACTCTAAGTAACTTTTCATTAACTACATTAAATCACAGGTCACATTTTAATAAATAAAATAAGTTAACCTACCAGAATAATGTAATAATTAAAACGCACTTGTTACGGGACCGACGGTGACCATTATATTAGGCCTTAGGGTATAACTTAGTATAAGGAACATGACATATATAATTTTATTTTTTTTTTTTAGAATTTTTTTTTTCAGGATTAGGGATAGGGTTAGGGATAGGGTGTGGAGCAATATTATCTACGGCTGGTACCCGGGTAAAAAAAATACGGTAACCGAACGGTCGGTCCCGTAACAAGTGCCTAATTAAAATTGGTTTAAAAGTTAAGCTAAGTAAGGAGCCAAGGATCTTAAGAATTTAAAGTCTTTTTACTCTTTTAACAACATCTTATAACAGAAGCTGTTCATTTTTTCTGTGTTGTCAATATATCTTTTTGCAACTTTTTTTTTGGTAAAGTTATTGAAATTTTACTTTTAAAATCTGATTTTCATCATCATTGTCTTGCATTGAGTTTGACATAATCAGATTTTTTTTTTAGCTAGAATGAATAATAATCCTTTTTTCAGAAATTTTTGCTATAATTTTTGTCAGATATTTTATTTATTTTTTTTTTCTAGGTATTTTAACAAATATTTTACCCATCTCAGAGATTAGGCATTATGCAATGGATTTATCAATGGATGAGTTTAAATGTGGGATATGTCTTGCTGCCTTCAATGACTTCATAAAGTTTATGGAACATAAAATTCAACGTTAGTATTCATTAAAAAAAAGTACAGTGATATTAAATACAATTATTTTTTCAATCCTATTTGACGTCAATTTCAATAATGTTAAATTTGTTACAAAGAGCAGCTTTATTGCATAAAAAGGTTAACTAACTATCTATTTTTTTTTCAGATGCTGAACCTGAGAACAAAATAGACTGTTTACTATGTTGTGGGAGAAAACAATTTGATGATAAGTCTAGCCTTCTCCACCATTTAACTGAAAAGCATTTAGTAAACCTAACGAGATCTAATGAAACATCAGACAGTTGTATGAAAATCTGCAATACTAATACAGCCGATTCTTTGCATGAAGAGTTGCCTGAACCAGTACTGGCACATAGCGTTACAGGGAAAGGAGTGAAATCATACTTTCAGGATAATTCTTTATCTAAATGTGACCTGATGTCAAACAGCAGCAACACTGACAACAAAAGTGATCTAAAACAACATAAATTAGAATTTCATCTTTGTCAAAAAAAGCAAGAAAAGAACTTGCCTTTAAAAGAAAAGATTAATTTCAAAAAGGAGGTTGACCCAAGATTTCATGTTTTAAAAAACAGACATATTATCTCAGAGGATATCGACCATAAAGAAGAAAGTCAGTCTTTATTCTATGGGTCAAATGTTGTCACAAACAATTTATCTAATGAAAATATTTTTGAAGAAAACGTTAGTGATGTTTCAGAAGAACAGTTTGATAAAAACTTGGCTGCCCATCCAGTGTCAGATGTAGTCCAAACTTTAGTAACGAATATCATCTCTTCTCCACTGTCAGTTGAAAATCTTTCTAAGAATAGCCTCACATGTAATGAATCGACAAATCAGAATGATATTGGTCAAGAGCAGGGGACAACTACCAGGATTCTACTCCCTCTTCCTTTGGATTTGAGTTCCACCCAAAATCTTTGCCAGGCTTTAAATCTAAGCCTGCAAACATCTCAGAATCATTTGAGCAATGTAAATAATCTCCTGCATAGTTCCGTCACATTTAACAATAAACCTGTCAGAAAAACACTCACAGAAAATAAGCTCCCTAAGACTTCAGCAAAGGAAAAAGGTATTAAAGCAACTTCCCCGCAGTCACAAATGTCTAGTGAGAATTTCAAACAAGTGTTTCAGGGTGCCTCATCCTTGATCAGCTCTAAATTTTGTGATGTAAGCAAAGTAGATAGTTCTGTTTCACCATCCATAACCTCAGAAGAAGACGGACAGCTCTCACAGGATTTCTATTTCCTACTAGGCAACATGAATATTAAAGGCAGCTCGTTGAATTACCAGCGCACAGAGTTTCGATGCATTCACTGCAGTTTTACCACAGCTTGGCGCCCATCTCTGGTAAAGCATATGAAGCACTTTCACAAAGACACTTTAGAGATTCATTCTATATTGGAAATTCGAAACATCGCTCCTTCTAAAGATAACTCTGTAACATCAATTCAAGAGGGAAAGAAAGATTTTAAAGTCATGAAAATGTCTCAATACTTAGCAGGAAATCAAAAGGTCAAATCTCCAAAAAAGAGAATCAGAAAGCTGGAGAGACAGGATATTCCAGGTAAATATCACTGTCCTCAGTGTCATAAGGTATTTGGCAGATTGCGCTACATGCGCAGGCATCAGTCCACGCACCGCACTGAGCGTGCCCACCTGTGTGACGACTGTGGCAAATCATTTAAAACAAAAGCCATACTCGTGGCTCATCGGCGCAGCCACAAATCTAAAAACTACTACTGCCCACAGTGTGATTTTGTTTCTAGCAGTAGTGCTGCCATTCACATACATCGACAACTGCATCCCAATGGGTCTGTCATTTGTGACATATGTGGCAATGCGTACATTGACAAGTCAACATTAAACAAGCACATGAAAGTTCATGACTTTAGCCGCCCTTTCCCCTGCACACATCCAGGATGTACTTGGAGGTTCAAAACTGATGTCATGAGAAAAGCTCATGTCCGCAGCCACACTACCATCGGCAAGTTCTCCTGTTCTCAGTGTGGATACATTTTCCGACAAAAGCATCATCTCCAAAGGCATATTGTTAAGATTCATCAGGGACAACAAATAAAAAGTGTAGCTTTAGCATCCCCTGAACTTTTAAGCTTATCTCCTCCATTAAATGCTTCCTCTTTTACCACTCAGAATCTCTCAGCAGGTCAAGAAATACTGCTAGATTCATCAGGTCACCATGACTTGATCAAAACCCCGATGGTTGTCCAGGATCCTTTGACTCCACCATGTGGTATCATGGCACAGAGTGAGATGTTCTCCCCAACAACCAATCATATTCTTTGCTCCATTACTGACACATCTTTTGGCTCCAACTATGTAGACCCAGAACACACAATGATCGAGGTGCTAGTTGGAAATAAACAGGATGATGGGACAGAACTGGAGCTAGAGGATGACAAGATTCTGCACAGTGACATTGATGCCAACAATTTGGGCAATTTGGAATACATAACTGATACGGGTGAGGTGGTCCAGCTGATGCATGCAGGTCATACTTATGTGGCCAGAGATCAGTATGGAAATTTGGTGCACTACAAGCTACCTGAAGATTCTTCCCAGCAAATTTATCTCATTGGTGTAAATAATCCAACAGAAATAGGGGACAGCACTGAGCAAACAATTACAATCAACCCTGGTTTGTAAATCTTTTAGCATAACTCTGTATATATAGTATTATTCCATAGCTTACATTGAATTCACTCAAGACTAATTCAAGGAACTTTTTAATAATAGTATGTTCAATTCTCTAGCAATATAATTTAAGTGATGTTTAAATGGAGTAATGAAATCACACACAAAATTTTACTTTTTTTGGAATTTTGTAAATAAACTAAAATGTTAAAGGGCAATAATTTTAAAGATCATATTTGTGTACATTAATAAAATATATATGTGCATCCTGATATGTGTAATATAAATAAGTTGATGTAATGATTCTTGAAAAAAATTCCATTTTAACTTGTCATCAATCCATTATTTATGTACTTTTCTATTGCTAATGTCTATTAAAATATTAAACTAAAAATTTATTTAATCATTTTCTTTTGTTTTAACAATGCTGCCAGATACACTTTTTTTTATTATAGGTTATTAAATAAATACAATGAATATGTCAACTGGACCTTTTCTGGTATAAACTCTGTAGGATTTTACAATATAATAATTAATTATTTCGGATGGTTTCGGAAGAGGCTAATTGGTTGTTTGATTTCTGTTTTGTCCCATTTAGAATGAGAAATTGTCTCTTGATATATCTTATCCAATGTGTAATTGCTATAATGAGTTGCCAGGGATTCCAGCCAATGACTTGTTCATTATGCTATTTTTCTCTTTTCTCAAATAATGTCTTAATTATGTTCAAAATCAAAACTCTGCAGGTTATTCTTCTGGAGCGGTCAGATGGCTGAGTGTTGTGTGTGTGTAAAGTGTCTGTATGAGATAAAATGAAATACCTGAGATCTTATAAACAACTAATAGGACAGTTTTTATGATATGGGAGATGTAGTGGGGACTTAAACCATGAACTGAATAACCATTGGAGATCCAACCAGGTCAACAGTCGTGCACTTCACAGCACGATCATCTGCCCCCACCGCTGAGTAGTTAGTGGTGTAGAGCACTGAAAGTCTTGGTTCAATCATTAGTGAGAACAAAGGGAATTTTCCAGGTGAAATTCGGTGGTTAAGTCCCCCCAAGTCTACTCAGCTTTAATGAGTACCTGACATTAGTTAGGGCAGTAGAGGTGGCTGGGTGTTGTGCTAACCACACAATCACTTCTTATGCAGTGGTTACAGAAAAAGATGAATAGTACACTTCACCTTCCCTGATGGCCTATTAGGCTAAGGGAACTTTACTTATTTTTCTGGGGTTAGTTTTTGATGGGTGATAGTAGATTGCATGCATACAACATGCCCAAGGATCCATAAACTTTAAAATTTAAATATAGATATATTCTTTGTTTTTCTCAAAACACATATTAATGTCTTTGCATTTATTCAATAAGAAAAAAAATTTCATGTATAAACATTTTTTTAATCGGAGATTAAAATAAATTCATGGTGCCAAGGAAACTTAATGGACAATAAAAAATACCTGATAATCAAGCAATAAAGTATAAATAAAAAGAACATCTTGAATGATTTCAAACAGACTAAATTTATCAGTCCAAGAAACTTGCTCACCATATAGCTCATACTAAGGATAAAATGGTGCAAATAATTTGTTTATAGATTTCAACTGTCTCAAAGTGGAAAATCATAGAACACAGGCAATTTCACTTGCGTTGAAAATTGTAATTTTAGATCGATTCAAAAACAAAAAGATCGATTGCAATTGGAAAACATTTTTATCTAGGTGAATCCACAATAAGAGAAAAATGAAGCTGCTATTAGAAAAATCTGTTTTTTTTCTGGTATTACATTTAGGGCCAATTTGGCATCATATTCTAGAGATGATTTGTTATTAGAAAAGTAAATCCTAGCAGACTGAAGTAAAAGAAAAATTAATGTAACTGGTTTATTAATTAAAGAAAAAGCTATCATTAAAAGCAAAAAAAGTTTAATTATAAATCAGGCAGAATTTTGAAGTAATTTGTTGAAAAAATAATTTTCTTTATTTGTCTCCTTTTTTGTGGGCTATCAATACAAGGCCTATATGGCAATTTATTAAATGCTGCATTTTTCTCAAATGAATCCACCACATTAAAAAAAAGACCTTACAATATTCCACATTTACTAATTCTTTTAGAATTGCTATAGTAATATTTTCTTGCAAAAATTGGTAAATATGCAAATACATGTAAAAAATCAGAAAATCTGAGTGATTCTTAAAAACCATGCTACCCTTATTGGTTTATAAAGATAAATATAAAAAAATTGTTTTTCTAACAAAAAATAATTCCATATTTAAGATAATTACTTTGTTAGAGCTAATATACAAAATATAAAATTTCAACCTTTTTTTAAAAAATGCTATGTTGAGTTAAATTTTGTGTCATTAAAAAAAATACATGTATAGTAAAACAGTGGCAAAATAACAGAATAACCAAGAGACAAAATTTCATGATCATCAGGTAATTAATGTCAAGGTTATTTGGGTGGAGGAGGGGGTCCCATTGTGCCTTCTTTTTTCACTTTTAGGAAAGTTCCAGTAGAAGAGAAGTATTTCTGTGTTGTCTGTTGAACTTTCGTTTCAGCTGCATGGGGGTTGAAGATTTCCAGATTTTTGAGAGGGGTAAATGCCACACTAGAGGCTGTTCCTTCAACCTGCGAAACAGATTAATCAGAATACATGAACAGAATTATAATTTCATAAAGAGATTTCACAAATTTCTGTATTTTATTCATCTTTGGATAATAATAATTAGTAATAATATCCGAAAAAATTAAAGTCAGCACTAACTACTTGCTTTAGAGTATTAGGACAATTTAACTTTTATATAACGACAAAAGTCCAACAGTGAACCTTTTAAACATATTGTCGACCGGACTGGCGACCTCACAGAATATCTAAATAATATATTTCTATTTGTGAGTCCAACATTTTCATCTATAATAATTAAAAATGTATATATACTGGTAACTAATTCATGCCAAAAAGCAAAACAAAAAAATAAATAAAACAACAAATAAAAAAAAAGTGTTCTGAAATGTTCATTCATAAAGTAGAGGTGATATAAAGATTTAAACTTTTCTGTATACCAATAGCGTCTTGCAGGCACTGATCACCACTTTTTAAAATTTGTCCCTCTACTTTTGATTCTGTATTTTCTATAAACTATATTTAATTTTGGTACAGAGCGGGAAAACAATCTACTAGTTGGTGTTTACATTTAAAAAACAGGTCAGTAATTTATTTTTCTGCAAATTTTTGAAGTTAGCGGATTTTGTCAAGTGTTATGGATAAAATGGATGAAATTCCATGCATAATTAGAGAAAAAATTTGAATATACAGGTTTGGATGAACATGAAAGGACATTGATATTGCTTTTAAATGCATTTTAATTTTTGTTTTTATTGAGAATAGTTGGTTATATGATTATTTAATAATAAAGAAAATATGACAGTCTGTAAAATCATAGAAAAATAAGCAATCTGGTGATGCCACAATATTTTTTTTTCAGAATTCAGGTAATAATAAACAGGTTAATTATACTCTTTAAAGAAAGTTTTTTCATTTCTTTGTTTGTAAAGGCTATCAAGTAATATTATGTACAGCTTTTTTAAAATTAATGTTTAAAACTAAGAACCTGTTATTTTGACAGAGTTATCTTTCTTAGCTCTAGAGAGGGGAACTGATTTTAGTTAAAGGGCAAATGCAAAACTCAAGCAAACAATAATTTTTTAAAACTTAGAATTTTTAGAACATTTTTTCAACTTTAATTGCTAAAGACTAAAGAAAAAATTCTTTCAGACTTACTGTTTTTTTCACAGTTGTGCTACCACCCCAAGTCTGATTCTGTTTGCTCAGTTTTTGTTGCAGGGTCTTTGAAATTCTTGCTTTAGTCTTAGCATCCACTGGAGCAACACGGATCTTTCCAGAACTAGATCTGCCCATTGTTCCCATAGAGAAGCCAAGGTCTTCTTGATAGGCATCATCTTCAATCTGACCGAAGTTCAATCTATTGGCTTGTTTCCTTAATTCAGTTAGTCCCAATCTTTCCTTTAAAAAAAAAAAAGACTTTATGTAGAAACTACTCAGTACAATTAATTATCTTGCAAGTTTCATGCTTTTTTCTTTAAAACTTTTTTCATTAATGTTTATAAATAAAAATAGTAAATTCAATCAACCTAAAACCTGCTACAATAAAATTTAGATACTTTTAATTTCATTCAATTTAATACTACTGAGTTTTACGTCTCAAGATTTGTTTTTCTCTTAACAATAATGCATATCATGAAAACTAAATCACACATTCATAGTGTTGATGCTGGCACACATTTTTATGGAGTAATCTTTTTTTTTGAAAACATACAAGTTAAAACATATTATTATTATAATCATTTAAATACCTTCATTTTTCTTGCTCTTCTGCCTCCTCTTTTTTTCTTAGACTGTTCAATGGGTGCTGGAAGAGGCTTTGAAAACTTTACAGGGGGTGGCTCTATCATTTTATCCATCTTCGTATCAAGTTCAGCTCTTAGTCGATCTCCAGCTGCGCCATCAACACTTTCATGAAAACTGTCTACTCTAGCTGCCAGTGCACATTTCGCTGCAACAGCTCTTGCTGTTTTTCTTCTCATTTCAGGGGGCATTTTTTGCACTAAGTCACTGTAATAAATAAAACCAGTGTGAGGAAGAATATTTGTGCTGGAAAATCCAGCAAGAGTCTTTTTTTGACTACCTAATAACAAAACATTGCAAGCTGGCATCTTTGAGAGATTTGTTAAGCCACCTGCTGTTCCCATCAACTTTGCAGCTATTGAAGCGCCTACTATTATGGACAAATTGGGTGCAATAAATGTCATTCTGGACTCAACATATTCAAATATTTTAGTTTTGCATTTATTCAATTCGATTGCCATTTCACAACTTTCCATAATTGTAGCTAAGTCTTTTTCTGATAATTCAACACCCTGAGTGGTTGACGCAGTTACACTGACAACCATTATTGTGGCTGGTGTCAAGATATCTTGCAGAATTTCATTATTCTTTGATCTTTCAAGGATATTGTTACCCAACTCTTTAACTGTACAAATATATTCAAGTGGAGTAGGAACGAGAGATTCTAATTCTGGAAACCTTTTAGAGTATAAATCTTTCGTGAATTGGTGAATAACGTTAATTTCATTGTCTATCTCTACCGTCATGTTATTGGCATCAACAATAAGTTTGTATTCTGGATCTACCTCGACTGGACCGGCTACAGCACTTCTTTTAGGTTTAGCTGAATATTCTTCGATATCGTGGAGTATCTTTGCTAATTCAGCACTATCTTTCAGCTTGGCAACGCTCCTGACATTACTTGTAGATCCCAGACGATCTACTTCCATACCAATGTCGTCAACGATATCATTAATTGCTGCCTCATCTTCTTCTTCAATAGTATCAAGCTCTTCGCCTCCCTCCTCCAAATCTGCTAAAAGTTCATCCGCAAGAGACATTATAGAAGGTAATTATTTTTACAATAGCTAAGTTGGCTCAGTAGATGACAAACGTTTTCCAAACGCTCATGCCTCTCAGTATTTACAAAGTATAGTAACTCTTCTACGTCAAAAATAATAACAATTATTTCAAATACTGACCTATATTTGTTTCTCTACTCGAAACTTATGCATATATGGGGGGGGGGGGGAATCGATTTTTGAGGGACTTTTTAATAATACTTTCTTGAAATTTTGCATACATGTTCTTGTTCCATGAAAATGCAGAATTTTATAATTAATTGTGCAATTATTCGTTTAGTTTATACTGATTAACAAATATGAGTGAAAAAAGTATCATTATACTAATATATAGTAAGTAAGTAAAGTTCCCTTAGCCCTAACGGGCCATCGGGGCAGATGAAGTGTAGAATTCATCTGTTTCTATAACCTCGGCATATAAAGGGATTGTGTGGTTAGCACAACGCCCAGTCGCCTTTACTTCCTCAACTTAAGTCAGGTACCCATTTAAAGCTGGGTGAACTTGTGGGACGACTTTGCACCAAATTTAACCTGGAAAAATTCCATGGGCCTCACCGAGGATCGAACCCAGGACTCTCAGGTCGACAGTCGAGTATCTACACCACTATACAAATATATATAGCCGTGTTTAACTTTGACGGACGACACTAATAAATGGGCTACTTCCCTTGCATTAATAATATAAATATGCGTTTCCAGTTGAGATATTCTCACATCAGTAGCTGGCAATTGGGAACGGAAAGATGCCGGTTGATGTGACACCAGGACGAATTTCATTGCCCCATAACTTCTGCTATTTAAACAGGATAAGATTCTCTCTCTTTCTCTCTCTTTTTCTCTCTTTCTCTCTTTCTCTGAAAATGGCAAAATATAGTGACTGTACCAGCGACTGCACGATAAAGAGAGGCATGTCTTTTTTTCTGTCTGTCTGTCTGTCTGTCTGTCTGTCTGTCTGTCTGTCTGTCTGTCTGTCTGTCTGTCTCTCTCTCTCTCTCTCTCTCTCTCTCTTTCTCACACACACACACATAGACACTCACACTAAGGTGTGCATTTGATGTTACTCATACCGTGTCCTCGTAGTGGTCCAGGCGAGACGGTAAAAGTGGGTACCTAACTGAAGGAAGCTGAAAGCATTGAGTTTAGGGGAAATTGACAATAATAGGTGAATGTCAGGTGTGAATGTGTGACCCGGTGTGGTGGGGGGGATTTCTTTTACGCATTGATTAGAGATTGGCCCGTAATTGACAGTTGGAAGCAGGCACGCAGAAAGGGGGGGGGTAGCAGGGGGGTCTTGGCCAGGGGGGCCGCATCTGTAAGGGGGCCCGGCCGCCCCGACCATGTCAATTTTTTCACGACTTATTGTTTCTTAAGGGGCCAGCAATGATGTCCTGCCCTGGTTGGGAGTGGCATGTTGAACTGGATTGGGGTTGAGTTAAAAGTGAGTGGAGACTAAAATCGATATGTTGTCAAAAGTGGTGTAAGATAAATTTGGGAGACGGCATGATGGAATGTACAAGGAGTTAGAACTAACCTACTTTCTGCGATGCTAATTACCAGATGATTGGACGCTGCTGTTATAACGACACTCTCTTCTAAGCTGATATATAGATGGCAAGCAGTGTTGTTTGGATAGTGAATCACAGAGAAGGATAACTTGATGAATTTAACATCTTCTTACCTGATGTGGATCGGACGGGTGGCAGAGTGGTGTAGATACTCAACTTCCGACCTGAGAGTCCTCGGTTCGACACTCGGAGACAACCATGGAATATAATCCAGTTGAAATTTGGTTTAAAGTCGTCCCACAAGTCCACCCGACTTAAGGTTGGGCGTTGAATCCCTTTTTATGCCTAGGTTATAGAAACAGATTAATTCTACACTTCATCAGCCCTGATGTTGAGTTTCTGACATAGAAGAAATTTTCTGCATCATTGTTTGTAACAGTCTAAGTTTTTGAGCATTAAAACGTTAAAAAATGTACAGTGAGAACACATTGAATTGGCAGTTCTCTTGGTCGGATGCAGCTATTCCAAAACCAAATTAAGACCAGTTTCGCAAATATTTTTGAACATGTGTTGAAAAAAATCGGGTGACACCTGATCTAAAAGAAGAAAGTGTCACTGTGTGTGAGGGGGTCTATATTATATTATTCGAACAAGTCGGGTGGTATTGGATTTTGTTATACTTCGTTGTAATGGGTAGGTAGAAATAATGATAATGCCTTATGACGGCTCTGATTGCATTGTACAGTCGTGAAATAAAAAAAAAGAGTAAACTAACTAAAAGATTATGAGCCCATAGACATGTCTATGTGAGAGCCACTGTCACTGGGTTATACAAGCGTGTCGTTCTCTAGTTTTAGAGGTAAAAATAATGTAAATGTAAGTGCAAAGAAGAGTGCGGTATCAGTCGCGAACAACATTGAAAGTTGCGATACTTAATGTTTATTTTCAGCGATGGCTCATCGGTTCATATCCAATGTCAAACATTTTGATGGAGTTAATAGGACTATATTAAAAAGCTGTTTCTTTCGTTTGGTAATGATGGTTATGATACTTTGCAATTGATTGAAAAACATGTTTGTCATTGCTCGGTCGTAGTGCCCCATAAGCCATATTATTGACAGTAATTAGTGTAGACTGGTTGTGTGTTCCAAACAATACAGTTCTAGTCTGTTCTTTATATGTGAAATATATTCATGTATAAATGTATCTTTGGTATTTAACATGTACTATTACTTAAATACATTTGTCAAAGTCTGTTAGAGTTAGTATAAAGCTCAATAAAGTGTCAAACGTCTCCATTTAATAAAATTAAAACAGGATTGTAAACTTACCCACTCATCACTGTCACTGTATTAGTTGGTTTGTTGAAACATTTTTCTTAAACTTTTTTATTTTTTAGAATTGTATTATTGTTATACTATGCTCATAGTATTAAATAATATTGTATAAATGTTGTATATAATCATCAATAATAAAAGTATTGAAAGTGCTGAATCATTATTTTATTATGATGCAACTACCAGTACTTCGTATTTAAATTAAGACTTAAGATAATCTAGTTTGGTTTCTGAATTCTGTTTACATAATTACTGAGATAGTTGACTTCCTATCTTGGAAGCAACATTTTCAGCAAACACTGTTTGATAAAACGATTTATATGTATTCAATAAACGAAGTGGCTATTCGGCCCCCTGGTCCCAATAAAGTCTGATCGCTATTCAGACCCGAAGATCTCTGTATAGATAGTCTGATCACTATTCAGGCGTGCAGATCTATTTATAGATTCTTTGTTCTTTGTAATAAAAAAACTAATCTTATCATGTTAACAATTTGCTTACTAACTTTAAATAAGTGCTGTGGTGTTTCTAACTTAGTGATTAAATCAAACAATTATCATAAAATAAAAAAACCAAAAATAATAAAGTTTATTTCTAGCTAAATTAAGTGCATATTTGCTACAGGTCCAAATAACAATCAGACTTTATTGGGACCTGGGTCAGAATAGCCGCAGCCTTTAATAACAAAACTAAATTTGAGAAAATTATAAAAAATATGCATCTTATATAGTATGCATAATATGGGCCATATCACTCTGGAATAAATGTGAGAACTTGTCTATTAAAATATTTTACAACTGAACTCTAAAACACATATAGTATTTATAGCTTTTTCAATACACCTTAACCATAATAGACAGGGTAAAGATAAAAAAAAATTATGAATATCTACAACAAGGCTCATTGAAAAAGAAATTCCAGAAATTTAGGCTGTGCCTGTAAACAATCTCTGAAAAATAACTATTAGCTACAGTTCTCTGGCTTTTTTTGTGAAGACATGGTGCCCTTAAATATTGTAATTTTATATATTAAGTAAATAAACTGAATTATTTTGATTTGCTCTCTACCTCATCATCTAAATATAGATGATTTTTTTTATTCCTTTTTCAAATAGATCCCAAATGGAAGAAAAAAAAAGAAATTTTGTACATTTACTGTGTACATTTTCTAAATGAAATATAAGTAAAAAAAATAAACTTTATTTAAAACTCGTCAGTAA
Source organism: Bulinus truncatus (assembly GCA_021962125.1). Classification (NCBI taxonomy): domain Eukaryota; kingdom Metazoa; phylum Mollusca; class Gastropoda; family Planorbidae; genus Bulinus; species Bulinus truncatus. Next base: position 984,636 of record JAGDYQ010000217.1, on the reverse strand, counting down.
CAATGAATGCCTAAAGTTAATAAGGGCTTTTAAAAATGAATGGATATTCAGTTAGATAAAAAAAAGATGGTGTTAGGTAAGAAAATGGATATAATAATAAATCCTTATATGTATTTATAGTGGATTTATGCCTATGCAGACATAAAAATTGCCCATGCAGACATAAAAATTGCCCATGCAGACAACAATAATGCTTATGAATAAGTATAGTAGATAGTTTATGATGATAATGTTTTTCCATAGCTTCATCATAGACACACTCCAGCATGGCTGTCCAATATTCTGAAAACAGAGGCCTATTGCAAACATCACACATCATTCAATGTTCACAAAAGACTTTTCACAGACAGACCACAAAAACAAGATTCACCATCTTCAGATTCACAAGGTTAGTCATTGTGTGTAAAACATTATTATTATTAGCGCAAGTCATTTGCAGATAAGCTTATCTTTGACTAATTTTAACTTTTCTGTACTTCTAATTGTGCAGATAAAAAGTCTTCCAAAGCTCCACCACCACCACCACAGGAAGAGTCTGGTTTCAAGTTTCGCTTCAAATTTGGAAATTATGAATATAAGTAAGTCTCTGTTGAGTTGGATGGTTCTAATATAAACCTAACCATAGTTCATCTTTGAGGTTTAATATCATTAATAGGTTAATATAATATCATGGGTCTATTTATCATGCCATGAATGAAATTGAGAAAGTTATTAGTTTTTTTCTTTAAACAACCTAAAGGATCAAAAAAAATAACTGAATGGAATTTCAACCGAGATAGCAAGACACTTATTTAAGCATGTTTCTAAATGCTATGGCCATTAATACGAGGCACCAGTCTGAAGTTTTACAATTATATTTAAAATTGCTATATTAATTTAACTTACATCTTTGTGTAAGTACAGTAACATAGAAAATAACACATAGTCCTACTTTGTAATTGTTGAAAAAAAAATTATATTTTTTTTTAATCTTACAATTCTTACAATTTGTTCATATTGTTGAAATATTAAAATGGCTATTATTGAATATACCATTACTGGCTACCTTTTTTTTATCCTTCTAGTTCAGTGAGGTGGAAAGGAGGTGAAAACCTTAATTGGCCAGATGATAAACAGATGCTAATATTTGGCACAATAGGCAGTTTTCTAATCTTCTATACCTTGACTCAAATCAGTATGCCAAGGAAATCACTATGAAAGAATTTTTCCAGAATTATCTTTCCAGTGGGATGGTAAGACTTCACTTGACCTTGACTTTTTTATTAATATATCTTTTCCTATGCATGTACATCAACGAAATTATGAAATTAGTTTGCTCCTAGTTGCTCCTTTATTTTTAAAATTACATTCAATTTTTACTAAGAATTCTTTAAAATTCTTGAAGTTGTGAGCTGTAAGTTAAGTTCCCTTAGCCCTAGAAGGGCCACTCCCATTGACATACTAAGTGTGTGGGATTCATCTGTTTCTGTAACCTCTGCATATTAAGGGATTGTGTGTGTTTAGGCACAATCCCATTAGCCTTAACTTCTCCCCTAATTGAGTCAGGCACCCATTGTAAAGCTGGGTGGACTTTTAACCAACTTTCACTAGAACCTCGAAAGATTCCCTTTGGCTCTCACTGAGGATTGAACCAAGTCTCTCAGATCGAATAGTCATGCATCTATATAACTAGCTTTCACCCACTTCTTCCCAAGTTGAACATTGGTTACAATTATTCTGCACATTTCTTTTTTGTTCATCACCAACAGCATGAATGATAAAAAAAAAGTTAAGTTCCTCTAGCTCCTTAACAGGTCATTGTAGGCAGTTGAAGTGTAGAATTCCATTTGTGGTTGAGTAACCTCCGCCTATAAAGGGATTGTAAGAGTAGCACAACGCCTGTAGCCACTTACTCTCCCTAACTTAAAGTCAGGTACCCATTTAAAGCTGGTGGGCTTGTAGGATGACTCTGAAACATGCACTTCACACTGGAAAATTCCCATGGTTCTCACCGAGGATCGAACCCAGGACTCTCAGGTCGACAGTCGAGTGTCTATAGCACTTGGCCACCCGTCCCACATATAAATGATAAGACAGTGCTGGATTAATTACACAAGAAGTTATAAAATTTTATGTTACATTTATCATTTTCACTTTCATGTTTGTTGTATCTAGGCTGAGCAGGTGGAAGTTGTTGTCATTACATAAATGGGTTCGAGTCAACTTGTTCCAGTAGATCACACATAGATGGTATCAGTAAGTTTAGAAGATTTCAGTAATCTTTATTTGATTATAATACATCAGTCAAAAATATATTTCCTACAGTTTTTTTCGTTTTTAAAAATGGAAAAGGGGTTGTTTCATATTTCTGAGAACAATAATATGGTTTACAATAGGAAGTGTGGAAACATTTGAACGCAACCTGGAGAAAGCTCAAATGGAGATGAACTTAGACCCTTCTAATTTATTACAGTTGTAGGTAAGAAGAAAGAGACTGATTGGTATTTAAATCATATTGTTTATTTTTACTTGTGTTTCTTGTGAAAAGTTATCAGTGAACTTGTATAATTTGTTTGGAAAATTGTAAAGCTGGATTTTGGTCTCCAGTGGAGCTAGGTATCTATATGCTTAATATTCTTTAAAAAAGAAATGAAAATAATTGTTTAATTTTTGACTTTAGGGGGCAGTATGCTTTTAACGCCATGGGATGGATTTCTACCTCTAAAGGTCATGATATGGTTATTCAGAAGAGAGAGTAAGTACCCTACCTTTTTTGAGCTAATTATCATTTGTTTTTGACTTAGGACCTTGTAAAACATCATTTTTTCGTTGCGGCCATCTGTATCTTAAATATATATTTAAAGTAAAGAAAAAGGCACATTTCGGGCTAATTTTTTCATCCATTTCCTACCTTACAGCCTTTAGGAAACCTGGAGGTGGAAGAAGTGGGATCTTCTGGAGGAATGGCTGGTTTCTCTCAAACAACAGCTAAAGTTTAGAGAAAGATATTGGTGTTAAATTGAGGTTGGTCCAGTCATATTAATGCCCTTCTACAATTAAGGCAACTCAAGGCCTTTTTGTGTTAATCAAATTATATCTTAAAGTTGGATACTGTGAACTGTCATTATTTTTAATTTCATTTAAAACTGAAATATTCAGTATTGCAAAAAAATATTTTTGGTCCATTCCTTCCTTCACTTATATGATTCTCTGTTGAAAATCATCACTAATATATCTCTTACATAACTCAGTTTGCAAAAAGAACCCTTGTGGGCATTTTTTTGCTAATTAGATTTTTTTTTTTTAAATTGACTTTTGAGAAATTCATGCTTTTGGCATTTAGTAAGATAATGAGTTTCGGAAGGAAAGAGATTTCACAAGAAATCACGCTTGTTGACTTGATAGAGCTCGTAATTTTGACAATCAAACACTGGCGCATGAAGTTGTTAAAAACAATCCACTTGGCGAGGGAAAAAAAATTTCACTGAGGCCAGACCAAGAGGTCACTTTAATGTTAATGATAACAAGTGTGGGATTGGACATCAGTAAGATGATATGTAGCTTACAGGGCTTAAAGGTAGAGATGGAGAGCGATTTCTCCATACCGTACATCACCAGGGGAAATAAAAAAATCAGTAAAGGGGTTGTTATTCACTGAACTGTAACAATGGGAAGCTTTGGGGAACAATGTTTAGGAGTAAAGAATGGGAATAAAAAAAAGTTGTTTGGGGGAAGGGGGTGAAGAAATAAAAATAATTTCTCTGAAACAGTTTTAGTGCCATTGCTTAAATATTATTTTTATTCTATCTATAATGAATGAAATGTTCAAGGAGACGAAAAAAAGGTTGGATAATTTGTTACTTTTTTTTTTTTTCTAAAGTGATGTTGCAGGGTGTGAGGAAGCCAAACTAGAAATCATGGAATTTGCCTTCCTTTTTTTAAAAAATCCCCAACAATATCTTGACCTTGGTGCTGGAAATCCCCAAAGGTTTGTCTTGACATTTTTTTTTTGGGAAATTCTATCTGGTTCAGTATTTTCATGGCGTAATATATATATCATATAGCTGAGCTGTACCTCATACATTTCTCATCTTCTATTGTCTCCGGTAGGTGCTATGTTGACTGGTCCACTAAGCACTAGCAAAACTCTGCTGTGCTAAAGCAACAGCCGGTGAAGCTAATGTTCCTTTTATAACTGTCTCTGGTCTGGGTTTTTAGAAATGTTTGTTGGTGTTGGTCCATCCAGAGTGAGTTTTTTTTTTTTTAACTATGCTCTTTAAAGGGATATTGATAGAAAGGTAAACTTAGACTCAGTACATACCATATGTCCCCATGTATAAGCCACCTTTTTTTTCCAAAATTTTCAAGCCCCCAAAAAATAGGGGGGGTGGAGTGTAAGAGTGATCATCATGAATCTTGAATTTTGTTTCTTTGTAAATTTTCCTTCTTTATAACTTGCTTCTCAATAAAAATATTCTTTTTTTCGAAAATTCACAGTCCAAAAAATTAGAGGAGGGGGTGGCATACAAAGGAGGTGCTTATACATGGAGAAATACAGTATGTATGCCATAAAAAAGAACATTACCCATGACTTAAGATGTGGGGGTGATGTTTGCAGAATTTGTAAGAAAATGTCGCAATTTGTTCAACAGGAACTCATTTGTAATTGATTCTCATCATGTTTTTTATTGTCCTAAACATCTTTCGGCTTAGAAAAAAAAATGGCTTTTAAAAAAATGCCTTCGACATTTTAACAATGTAGAGTGCGTGATATGTTTGCCTTGGCCAGGAAGAAGGCACCTTGCATTCTGTTTATAGACTAGATCGATGCTGTGGGTAGGAAGAGAAGTGGCCTCAACTGGGGCGGTAACATTGAACAAGAAAACACTTTGAATCAACTACTGTTGAAATGGATGGTATGTATCTAGTATTTAAAAAAAGAAGCCCCAAAAAAGAAAAAAAAATTAAAGAAAATGAAAAAAAAATAAAAATTAAATAGTAAAATAGATATAGTTTTTTTTATAGATGAGTAAGAGAGAGAGAGATAAGGATGTAAATTGTATTATATAAGATTAAATATGAGTTTTTGAATAAGATTTTTAGTGAGAAGGAGATGGAAAATATTGGAATATTTGTATTTTATTGGTGAATAAAAGGAAGAATAAACCTTGACAGTTCCCTTGAAGCCCCAAAGGGCAGATAAAGTGTAGAATGTCCAGTATTTGCAAGCCTTTTTTTTTTTGTACATTAGAATTTAGGTCAACTTGTGTACAAAAAATACTTTTTATTAGGGTGGGTGAGACATTTTTTGCTTTCTTGTAAGGTGCATCCGAAGAGTTGGGCCTAATATAAAATAGAACAGATTATGTGTTTACAGAAATTCCATTTCTAATGGTGTGTCTAAAAGAAGATGTGCATCACCTAACATTATAAGTAAAAAGATATTGTATTGTTCAAAATTCAATTTAAAAATAAGTGTAAAAGGGGGTTATTATAATTGGATTGAGTTCAATAGTTTATAAAAAAATCTTATCAAAGATTTTGTGACATTCCAGGCTCAACTTTGATGATACCGTTGAAACAGTGTTTACATTTTATGTGGAATAAAAAATATGATTGTTGCTTTTAAGAAATCTTTTTAGGTGCCCGTCCGGTGAATGTTGGTTAGGTTTTTGGCAAAATTGGACTTTTGTCCTGTTTTTATCCTGTTTTTTGTTTTGTCGTTGTATATTTTTTACCTTCCATTTGTATAATTCAACAGGGTTCAAATACTACGACAACAGGTGTGCCAGGTTCTGGCAGCAACCAATAGGGTAGATATCCTCTACCCTGCTCTTCTTCGTCCTCCACAGCTTTAAGGACAGTAGATCTGAGGTGCCATTGCCGATATAAAAGGGAGGTAATATCTGGGCTCGAATTTTCTGTATTGTTTTATTTATCATTATCATTGTCTTTAGATTGAAATGATATTAGCTATAATTCTTGATCCCGTTATTACAGCTAATGCTAGTACTTGCAAAAAGTAACTATATTTACTCTATAAAATCAAATTCTAGACATGGTTATTAGGCGAACAGTTTTATAAATATTATTCTCTTTTTCTCCATAGAGCATCAATTTTCAAAGTTCATTTAAGCAATCTTAAGACAGAACTCTCTATAAGTGAATTGGCGCGGAAAATGGCAGCACTGACGCCTGGATTTTCAGGTAGATATAATTAGATTTTGGTGGAATTATTTGATATGTTTTCTGGTACAGTGTACATATTTCAGAGCCATAAAGTATTGATGTTACTACCAACGATTGATAACTTTAAGCTTGGTGGAGAGGTGATTATGCCACTTTGTTGTAGGTGAATCTCCATTCCATTATATGTAAAGGCACTATTCCTTTTTTTTTTAAATTTTAGAAATCTAGTGGTAGTGGAATCGGTGAAAAGTGTTCAAGCGGCCCCACAGCCACCCAGCTTTAAATGGGTACCTGACTTAGTTGGGAAGTAAAGTTGCGGCTACGTGTGCTAACCACACAACCCTCTTCATATGCCGAAGTTATAGAAACAGATGAACTACACTCATCTGCCCCGATGGCCCGCTAGGGTTAAGGGAACTTACTTTTTACTTTTACTACTAGTGGTAATGTACTGATTTTTTTTTGTCCTCTTAGGAGCTGACATTGCCAATGTTTGTAATGAAGCAGCCCTGATAGCTGCCAGAGATCTGAATGTGGGTTACATCCATTCAATAGAAACATTTTTGGAACAGGCCATTGAAAGAGTTGCAGCTGGCATTTATTCTTTTTGTTATCATTTAAAAGAATAGAGGGCTTTGTAAGTTGCCTTTTTAAAAGTCTTATATAAATGTATATCTGAATTGAAATTATCAGAGAGGTTTTATCATTTCAAGGTTATCAGCAACTTTTTTTTTTGTTAAGGGATATCTGTCACCATACCAACGCACTTAATGTTTTTTTTATTTACTAATGCTAGCATTAAAACAAATCAAGTCAGTCATATTCAATGTTATGTGCAGGTCTTGAAAAAAAAAACTCAGGTGTTGCAGCCAGAAGAAAAAAGACAGTGGCCTACCATGAAATAGTAGCAGGGACACGCAGTAACTGGCTGGTTTTTAGAACATGCCGATCCATTGTTGAAAGCAAGGTTAAATTTTTTTTTTTATGTGTTAAGAGATGAATATATAGAGGGGGGGATAGATGTTAAATTTTTTTTTTGCTGGTTTTGATTGAAATTAACTAAACATATATCTGGCTTTTCCTTGTTGACAAGATACAGTTTTTATCAAGTAGAGATTTATATTTCCTTGGGGGGGGTAGGGAGGGAAAGCAAAATTCTTGAACCACAGGCCACATGTGGTTCTTTGAAAATACTCAATTAAATCAATTGTCATTGATGTGAATGAGGGGAGAAAGCAGAGTTCCCCTTGCCCAGGGGCTGTAGTTTGCATGTATGGCCCATAGTTTATGTTTGTCTATGTATGGCCCATAGTTTGCCCATGTATGGCCCATAGTTTAGTTTGCCCATGTATGGCCCATAGTTTGCTCCATGTGGTATGGCCCATAGTTTAGTTTGCCCATGTATGGCCCATAGAATCTGTTTACGCCACGTATGGCCCATAGTTTGCCCATGTATGGCTCATAGTTTGCCCATGTATGGCCCATAGTTTGCTTGCCCATGTATGGCCCATAGTTTGCCCATGTATGGCCCAAAGTTTAGTTTACTGTCTATGAACCATGAATATGTCTATGTATGGCCCATAGTTTAGTTTTTGCCCAGCGTATGGCCCATAGTTTGCCCATGTATGGCCCATAGTTTGCCCATGTATAGCCCATAGTTTTCCTATGTATGGCCCCATAGTTTATACCCATGTATGGCCCATAGTTTTCCCAAGTATGTATGGCCCATAGTTTGCCCATGTATGGCTCATAACATTTATGCAGTAAAACTTGGCACAGGAGTATTTTATACTGAACTAAGTAGTTGTATTTCAGGCTTTTCATTTTATCTTGTATAATTCACAATTTTATTTCAACAGTCAAGTCAAAGGAACATACATTTATGAACTTTTTTAGCAATAATAATTTTAAACTTGAAAGATAATTTTACAGATTTATTTGTTTTGGAGTATTTTATTATGCTTATTTTTATTTGCCTAAAACTG